>CM077180.1:6673663-6941163 GCA_039654105.1 Coreius guichenoti | reverse complement strand
TTCCAAGACGTAGAATCTGTGATTCTGAAGTACAGTATCCACACCGGTGCGGTGACTGACAGCCGCACATACTCCTCAAAACATTAGATTCATCCGTGCTGGGGAGCCATGACGATGCACAACCCACGCAAATAACTGCAATTGCAGGTTTCAAACAGAGATGGTGACAAAGAGGCAAAACTTACAGACTGCAGACACTAGTTCTCTCGAGATTTTCCTATGAGTTTTTATAATGGGGTTTCATTCGTTTTGTTCTACAATGTAAACTGCAAACACTCACACCCCAAACATACGCTTCTAATAAGTACAGCTTCGAAATTTGCGTTTTCAATATGGGTGTGTGTGTGATTTAAAGTGTAGAGCAAAATGTTCAAGTATTGTCAAGTTATGTTTACTACAAACCTTATTTCACTCATAAATTGAAAACCACCATTATAAAACCCCATAGGAAAATCTTGAGGGAACCAGTGGCGAATTAAGTCTTCCGGGTCTGATGTCATCCCTATCTATTTTGAAAATACTTTCTATGTATTTGTGTTTTTTTATATGGCAGCAGCTATTTGCAATGTGATTATACAGTGTAAATAGCAATAGATTATATTTACACTAAGTGAAAATAACAATAGATTGTATTTACACTATGTAAAAATAGCAATATTTTCTTTGCAATAAGTGTAAATAGTAGTTATATGCTATTATACTTTTAAATGGTGGCAGATACTGTTTGCACCTCAGTGATTTTGTACATTAAATGGTGTGTAAATTATATTTATTAAAATAATTAAATGGATGCCACCTTATTGGGACAATAAAGTCCTCCGTACACCTACACCTAACCCAAACCAATAAACACATTATTAAACCCATGTTAGGCACTTTATTTCCACTTTTCGAATATTTTCTTAATTTTTATTAAAAATAAATTCTGATCTGAAATGTGATGGGAAAAGGGAGTAAAGCGAGTTTGGGTCGATTTACATCAACATTTTCTGACACTCACCTTACCCCTACACTATTGCTACTATTGACAATCCAGTGTCTTCTGTAATTTTGTCTGGACCAACCAGACGTCAGTGGGTGGAGTTAGTGTAAATAGCCTCTGCCAACAAGGCAGGCCGTTTGTACTTAGTGTACATAGACACTCCATTTTTATATTGATAGAATGTTCAGCATTTGAAATGTAACCAACACTGAATTGTAATTCTTCTTTTTATTTACTATTGCGTATTGAATTTGTAGTTCATGCATATACTTAAATATTTATATATATTATATGTATTTTTGCCTTTACAGTGCACAGTGACTTTTGAATCTTGTGCACATGCAGAAAACTGAATGTGTGTTGAGTGTCATGAATAAAGCGGTTCTAAGTAACATTTCATTTACACAGAACCAAAATCTAAAACCTAATCTTATTTACAGCTTTAACCTTATTCTTACTGGTATTTCCTTCAGGAAATGCAAAATGTATGTTTATGTTCCACATATCAGCACTTAATTTACGGTGAAGGTGAAGACCCTTTTTAGAATATGAGAGAGTGAAAGAGTGCGAAAGAGAACGCCACACTTCATGGCAGAATTTCTGAGAGCACTATAAAAGTTTGATGTTAATCAAGTTGAACTGGGATTGGAGATGACAGGTCCACTCTCCTCCGCTTCCCCCTGTCTGACTCAATTAGATGCCAGTGCAGAAAAACTTCACATTTCACCCAGATGAGATGCAATCACACAAAGTTGCTTACCCATTTTTTGTTTTTTTTTAGAGTACAGTTTTTACACACTTCTGCACAGTGTGTACAGTATGACCTTGCTGTTGCAATATTCATGACACTATAAGTGGAAAAAAAGGATTTATAAAAATGGAAAAGACATGTTTTTACCTACAAACAGCACCCTAGTTCTGTTGAGTTTAAAGATTGAGGGAATTAACAGGTATTATTTGCAAACACTCAACTTGTTTGTTTTTTTAATTACACTTGGTGTGTGTGTGTGTGTGTGTGTGTGTGTGTGTGTGTGTGTGTGTGTGTGTGTGTGTGTGTGTGTGTGTGTGTGTGATTTATGAGGACATAAATGTGTATAATGACATGGGTATTACACTGGTATTACGACATAAACATGAAATATGAGGACATTTCATATGTCCTCATATTTAAAATAGATTTAAAAACATACTAAACAATGTTTTATTAGAAATGTAAAAATGCAGAATGTTTCCTGTGATGTGTAGGTTTAGGGGTAGGGGTAGTGTAGGGGGATAGAATGTACAGTTTGTACAGTATAAAAACCATTACACCTATGGAATGTCCTCACTTAGATAGCGAAACAAACCTGCGTGTGTGTGTGTGTGTGTGTGTGTGTGTGTGTGTGTGTGTGTGTGTGATTTATGAGGACATAAATGTGTATAATGACATGGGTATTACACTGGTATTACAACATAAACATGGTTTAAGAGGACATTTCCTAAATCCTCGTAATTAAAATGGCTTAAAAAACATACTATACAATGTTTTATTAAAAATGTAAAAATTCAGAAAGTTTTCTGTGATGGGTAGGTTTAGGGTTAGGGGATAGAATATACAATTTGTACAGTATAAAAAACATTACTCCTATGGTATGTCCTCATAATGACAGGTAGACGAACATGTGTGTGTATCCTGGTAAACCCTATGTTATGGGGGCAAAATGTCCCACAAAGATGGCAATATCCGAAATCCTTATCCTTGTGGGGACATTTTGGTCCCCATGAGGAAAACAGCTTATAAATCATACTAAGTGATGTTTTTTGAAAATGTAAAAATGCAGAAAGTTTTCTGGTTTATGGGTAGGATTAGGGTTAGGGGATACTATACAATTTGTCCAGTATAAAAATCATCATGTCTATGGAAAATATCCCCATAAAACATGGAAACGCAAAATTTACAATATTGGGAAAAAAAATTTAAAATAATTTTAAACGTATTTTAAAAAGTGGAATATTTACAGAAAAAAAATTCACAATTTTTTATATACGTAAAAACATCTGACATTTTTAGACATTTTTATTTGAAAATCTCTGAGGGTCACAAGCTCTATTTCTACAATATTTGTGCCTCACTTGACAATGTTCCTGACTGTCTATGGCTGTTTTACAAATAAGACACCCACTCCACGTGTCATAACCGGGCCCCGACATGCTTTGGCCCTGTAAATCACCCTGAGATTTGGGCGATCACTCAAGGGCCCCTTGTCGCTTCAGCTGCCCCTGACCCCCTCGGGCAGAGCGGACTCTCCCCTGGGCCCGAACCCTTCAGCTGGGAGTGACGAGGTTGAGTTGGTCATTATTAAACCTCTTGCTCATCTCCCTCCCTCGCTCTTGCTCTCTCTCCTCCTATTCCCCTGTGAGCAGTAGAATCATCTCAGCCCGGGCCGCGCGCTTCCTTTCATGTCTGAGATTTGGGTAGGGGGGTGGGGGGTTCACTGTGCTCTCTCTCTCAAAGCATCATGGGTAATAAGTGGAAGGCCCCTGGGGGGCCACAGGAGAGAGAGAGAGACAGTGAGTGCGGTGGCTTTTTGATAGTAAGGAGGGTGTTTGGCAAGTTGAATTGGGACAGTCGTGCCAGAGATGAGCCTCCTGCAGCAGGGGTTTCATCTAGATAGATGCAGAATTTGTGGGTAATAGATTCAGTCTTTAGATGTTGGGTCCCAGTTGTCCGTGTCCTGCTTTCCTTATAAAAACACCTTTCTCTCTAGTCGACACGGAGTTGTCATAGTCAACAGGTCCAGGTTATTCAGACATCCGAAAGTGCAAATCAGGATAGAAAAATATTCTTTCAATATTTGCCTTAGTCCAATATTGTTTTAAATAACCATATGATATTTCAGCTCTGAATCAATATAAAATGCAGTTGATTACATGATATACTGATTATCATCAAGTTAATGATAATTATTATCAAGTTAATCACAGATTATCACATCAGTGCGTTTTTTTTTGTTTGTTTTTTTTTTGTCCATTGCATTTTTTTCTTTAATGAATTAATTGCACTAAATGAGCAATGCTAAAATGAAATACAATAATAGCAATGATGTAAAACACTTGTTTACTATTCAAAAGTTTGAATTGGTTTTTTAAAGAAATTAATCATTTTATTCAGTAAGCATGCATTACTTTGATCAAAAGTGACAATGAAAACTATATATATAATATTACAATAATAATATAATTATTTTTATTTTATTAGCAGTAAATGCTTTTACTGCTGTTACAAATAAATGCTCTAACTTTTTATTCCAAGTATCCTGTAATATAATAATCATAAATGTTTCTTGAACAGCAAATCAGCATATTAGAAGGATTTCTGAAGGATCATGTGACACTAAAGACTGGAGGAATGATGCTGAAAATTCAGCTTTCACTTCACATTATTTTAAATTCTAGTATTATTTCACAATGTTACTATTTTTACTGTATTTTTTTATCAAATAAATGCAGCCTTGGTGAGCAGAAGAGGAAAAAAATCCCAATGATTACCAACTTTTGAACGCTAGTGAAGTTTTGAGTTCCTTGTCAAAAAAAAGAACATATTATAATGTTTTTGCTCTATTTTTGTTCTATTTTGCTCGTTGTGCATCTCAAAAGCAAATGCACAAACAGATCTGTTCTTTTAAATGTGTGCAATACGACTACTGGAAAAACTCCCATCTCACTGTCAGCGTTGACAGATGTGGACTTTTCGAAACTTGGCACGGGATGTAATTTAAAGCCGCTATTTTGTGAGAGGTTCCTCTGTTCCGTTAATCCTGTCCAAGTCCCCAGGAATTATTAGGAGCATCAATATCTTTAGCATATTGCTGGCGGCTCTGAGACACTATCTGGTTTCATTATTGGTGTCAGTTCAATTATGGCTCACACCCAAGTGTTTTTCCACCATCGAATAGCATCAATCGACAGAACCATTTGACGAGACACCGCCCCACTTCTTACACACACACACACACACACACGCACTTCTGACATCCAGCTAATGTACGCGGCCGTAAGACAGCAGCATGCGTAATGGAGGCTGTATTCTGGGCCGCGGTGCGCAGCTGAGACAGCCGGACCCATTTCATCAAATATTAATGAAATGGAAGCGTACACCCGGACTACTCCTCTACCACTGCAGGAGAGAGAGAGAGAGAGAGAAGTGGAATGTGTTTAGGAGCACTGTCTGATGACCGTAATTAGGACCTCTCCAATTAAAAATTCAACAGCTGCAGTTTATTTCAGAGCATGAATCTTCCTCTTGCTACAGCATTTATTTCCTTTTACAAAGTATTTTATTTTACGATGCTAATTGAACCAGGCTTTTTACCTCCACCCTCAGCGTCTCCCTCCATCTTTCTATGCATCTGTTTTCCTCTGCGGCCCCTGATGATTCTGCTGGAAAGCCGCTGTTACGATGTTTGTTTATTTCCTTACTTTTGTTTTGTGTGCATCTTCATCTGCTTTTACTAATTTGCTATTTATTCTGTGCTTTCTCCTACATTTATTAATTTCTCTTGAGCAATGGGTGAAGAGTTATGTTTGAAACCGGCCGTTTATCTGCTCTGAGAGTGAAGGATTTCTGCTATATTAATCATCAGATATTTAGTGCTAAGCGTGACCCCTGACCTTTGACCCTTTGAAAAGAATTTGCGCATGTTTATCATGTTCGCAATGGCTGTCAGATAATATATACTCTTTTGCACTATGAAGCATACTATACTACCATTCAAAAGTTTGGGGTTGATAAGATTTTTTAATGTTTCAGAAATAATTCTCTTCTGCTCTCCAAGGCTGCATTTGTTTGATCAAAAATACAGTAAAAACAGTAATATTGTGAAATATTATTACAATTTCAAATAACTGTTTTCTATTTGAATATATCTTAAAATGTAATTTATTCCTGTGATCAAAGCTTAATTTTCAGCATCATCACTCCAGTCTTCAGTGTCACGTGATCCTTCTGATTTGTTGCTCAAGACACATTTTTCATTATTATCAATGTTGAAATCCATGGCATTTTTTTCAAGATTCTTTGATGAATAGAATGTTCAAAAGAACAAAGTTTATTTGAAATAGACTGAGGTTTTTTTTTTAGCAATGTAAGAGTCTTTATTGTCACTTTTGATCATTTTTAATCATCCTTGCTGAATAAAAGTATTAATTTCTTTTTAAAAAAATCCCAAATGTTTGAATGGTACTCATACACAGACTGAATTCAGAATATCATACTAGCATACAGTACTATTTTACAATTTCTAACATATGGTAATAAGAAATAGTATGCTATTCTGAATTTAGCCACATTTTCTCTCTGACCTACAACGTTGTCCCACTCAATGCCCTCCATGCGACCCTCGATTTCTTCTGTGATGAATTAGCTTGAAGCAATATGAACCATCATTTCTTAACTATAAACTCCTTATTAATTTGATTGGCAATTTAAGTCATGTGGCAACAATGTAGCATAATGCTTTTTGAAACTGCATACTGTTTCACATACTTTTTAAAAAACTGACAAATAGTAGTCAGCATACATTGTAGTAGTAAAATCTAGTACTACTGTGTTCATAAAGTGGTCTGTTCACTTCTGTCTCTGTGTAAGCGTATATTACTTAAGTATACACGTGTGTGAGTTGAGTTAGTGTTTTTGTACTTGTGGAGCATGTGCAGTGCGTGTGTTTGTGTACTTTTTCTCATGTAATGCCTTTGTCGGCATGAACCCCAAGGCATTTATTTGTGCATTTGACAACACTGTACGTAATGGAAACAGTCAACTTTGGTGTTTCTATGTTTGATTCATTCATACTAACACGTGTTTGTGTTAAAAAAAAAGCCAGAGCCCTGCAGTCGCTCAGTTTAGAGGAACAATACGCTGAGGATGAGAGCAGACGAATACTTTGGCCTTCACTCTTCTGATGAAACCGGTAATCGGCTCTTGTTGGCTTTAAAGTCGTATTGGGAAATGAACAATGAGAAAGGCTCGTGTTTCAGAGCGCACACACACACACACTGACACACACACACAGACGCAAATGCAGCTGCTCAAATGGTTTCAGTCCTTTAAAATATCTCTGCCTTCATAGGCCTGTCACCCCGTCTCTCTCTCTCTCTCTCTCTCTCTCTCTCTCTCTCTCTCTTTTGCTGCTCTGCTTGACACAGGCACAGAGAATAGTAGTGCGAGCAGATGCCAAAGGGTTCTGAGCGAGACGGGCAGAGAGAGCTTCTCTTTGATGTCATTCAGCAGACGAAAAACAAAACAAAAAAAAAGCAAGAAACAAACACTGGTGCAGAAGTGCAGTGAAGCCCGAGTCTACCTGTCTTCGTTCAGATCTCTCATCTTAATGCTTTATCAACACATCTAAATCCTGTCAGAGTCTCCCAGCCGGAGCCAAGCGGCCCACTGAGCCTAAAATCAAACCAAAACTGCTCTCATCTTCTGCTTTTAACCTTTAAAGTATGGGGTTTGAGAGCAGAGGAGGTCCATGTGCTGAATTCATGTCATTATCGTTCTGCAGCTGTATTCAAAGCCAAGAGCTCCAGAGAAGGAGAAATGGATTTCATTTCTGTGAGGAACAATAGCTCCAATAATAATAACTTGACACTACAGTATTTCTAATGTATAATATTTGCCATTCAGGTGTTTCTCTTGGCAGAGAATGTACAGCTATTTTTGAATATCCATCAATGAATAAAGTTATAATAATGTTGGCAGCAGGGTTAACCAGCCAAACCCTGTCTCCCTTGATATTATTCAACATTTCCAAACATAAAGAGTATATACACCGATCAGGCATAACATTATGACCACCTTCCTAGTATTGTGTTGGTCCCCCAGTGTCCCCCACCCGTCGAGGCATGGACTCCACTAGACCCCTGAAGGTGTGCTGTGGTATCTGGCACCAAGATGTTAGCAGCAGATCCTTTAAGTCCTGTAAGTTGTGAGTTGTCATTGTTGGCGCTTTCGGCAGTGGACAGGGGTCAGCATGGGCACCCTGACTGGTCTGCGGCTATGCAGCCCCATACGCAACAAACTGCAATGCACGGTGTATTCTGACACCTTTCTATCAGAACCAGCATAAACTTCTTGAGCAATCTGATCTACTGTAGCTCGTCTATTTAATCAGACCACAAGGGCCAGCCTTCACTCCCCACGTGCATCAATGAGCCTTGGCCGCCCTTGACTCTGTCGCCGGTTCACCACTGTTCCTTCCTTGGACCACTTTTGATAGATACTGACCACTGCAGACTGGGAACATCCCACAAGAGCTGCAGTTTTGGAGATGCTCTGACCCAGTCGTCTAGCCATCACAATTTGGTCCTTGTCAAACTCACTCAAATCCTTACGCTTGCCCATTTTTCCTGCTTCTAACACATCAACTTTGGAGGACAAAATGTTCACTTGCTGCCTAATATATCCCACCCACTAACAGGTGCTGTGATGAAGAGATAATCAGTGTTATTCACTTCACCTGTCAGTGGTCATAATGTTATGCCTAATCGGTGTATATTGGCCATAGGATGACATAGTAATAACCATAGCAATGTTTTGACTGTAAACAAAAAACATGGGTATGCCTATATATACCTAACATGGGTATAAAATTCAAGTCATTTTTTTAAATCAGTTTAATGTAATTTAAGTTGAAATGACTTAAACATCCTAGTTGATTGAACTTAAAAATTTTATTTTTTACAGTACGGCTGCATGATATATATCGAAATAAAATTGAAATCATTATATGGCTTAGTATAATTATGAAATCACAAAGGCTACGATTTAATTAAATAAATATATTATACTGTATGTGCTGTGTGTTTCATGGTGAAGATGTTTGTAAATATTAGTATTGTAATTGTACAGTAGTACTATAATAAAATTATTATTATTATTAAATACTCATTTTTATCTTACACTATAATAATATTTGTTTAGTATTATAGTATATTTTGTGGAATATTCTTTCAAAGTCACCATGAAATCAAAATGGACAATTCTTGTTTTGTTTTTTTTTGTTTGTTTTTTATGGAATATTGCAGTGTTTATTAGAAATGATTTATCCATGCATTTTGTTATTATTTTTAATTCATGTGGCCTTGTAATCTTGAATCAAAATATAATATAGCCGTTTCATTCAGATATACGTCACAATAGGGAATAAAATACTATCGCAACTTCTGTTTAATGCCTACTTTAATAATAGTCACAATAAAAATCTAAAAAATAATTATTATACACTTAAAAAAATGATTCTAGCCATTTGCTCAGTTTATTTAAATAAAATAAGCTGAAACAACACAAATCTTTAGTTTTTTACTTAATTGCCATTTGCACTCAATTTTATTATGTTAAATGAAATGAAATTTGTAAAATGTTAAGTTAACCTAAACCATTTGTGTTGGGACTACGTGAATCATTTCTGTTGCACTGACTGAACTGGGCAGTGTATTTCTAGTTCCCAGCATGCATAGGGATTTGCATAGGGATAGATAAGGAGAGTAAATGTTGAAATTGAGTGCTGTTTAAAGTGTTTTTTAGTAAAGGGAAAGACCTGTTAAAGTTTGGTGTTCAGTTATATTTAACATTTAAAAGAGTTTATGTAATGTCGATTTTTGAGGTTTCCATTGTCGTGAAGTGTAGACCGTGTGGTTAGGCTGTGGGTGGGTACGTGAAATAAGTCTGTTCTCAATGAGCTGTAACTGTGCTAATGCCAGAGGACAAGTGTTTTACTTGATCATTACTTGCATGCTACAAAATTTACACTTAGCATGTGAACAAGTGTTGTGTTGGTTATTAGTTTTTATAGAAATAACTAAAATAAATTAGTTTGATTCAGTTCCTGCAGTCTATATATGGTCATCAGTTCTACCCCTCTCAAACAATCTTGGAACATGTATGTGTGTGTACGGCAGCTACTCACAACCTAAGCACAAGCTCACCTCTTCACCAAAAAAAAAAAAAAATCTCTATTAGGCATGGCAAAACTTTATCTAGTTGGAATGACGCAATTTTTTTAGTAGTCTTGACTAAATTAATTTAAGTTCATACAACAAGATTACAACATATCATTTTAAACAAATTAGATTTTGTTGGGAAAATGTAATTCAATTTTGTGGAAAAGTTTTCCTTAATTTAAGTTCGTTCAACAATTTGTCCCAGGAACTTTTTTCCCCCAGACCTGTTGCTGTCTGCGTTTCCATCGCGGTCTAAAGTACCATGAAGATTAGTCCGGTGACGTAGGACTGCACGCGACTTTCCAGTTCCCACTGGATTTCGTCTTCCGCAAATACACTTAATAAAGCCTGAACCTCGTCATCGGTCCATCGGTCGTATTTTTTAAACTTCATTGTTGATTCGAATAGCAAACAACTCTTACTGCACGCAAAGCAACTGACTTTTAGGTTTAAATAAAATGCTGGGTGAGCTCAACCAATCAGCATGTTCAGCTCCCAAGTACCACCCCCGAAAGTTCCTGAACTTTTCTCGCGAGCAGGGCCGCTTTGAGGGGGAAAATTTTACCCGCAACTTCATTTAGACCCCGGTTCCTGCGGTCGAAACACCCCAAAGTCCCTAGTTCCTGGGGAAAGTTCCTGCGGTGGAAACGCGGCTATACTGATTGGGCCAAACACAGTAAGAACGTGACCTATGATCAAGTGAAAAGAGAATTTTATTTTTTTTTTACCTTTTGTTTACCTTTTAAATTTTTCCCAAATTGTTCAACCCTAAAAGGATGGTTCGCACTCCAAAAAGTATGATTGAATTGAGTTTTTTTTAAACGGTATGCAGTATTCCACTGTGATCATACAACTTCTCCCTCTATATTCTTGAGTATATACTTGTGTGTACTTGAGGGTGTTAGATTGTTTTATACGTTTGGACTGTGTGTTGTGTGTATTTCTGCACTTTTACTCATGTAATGCCTTTGCCAAGGCACTTATTACGCTCATGTCGTGATTTTGCAGAGTTAGACACTTTCCTGGGTCAACATATTTTGATCCTGGAACAACATTCCTGTCTGAAAATTTAATCTTAACCATATCCCTAACCCCTAAACCTAACCCTTAGTCATCCCTAAAATCAGTGGGAAATGATAGGTGAATAACACTGATGTAGAAGCACCTAACCCTGGTTGTAAGCCCTAAACTGGAAACTGGAATCTTGTTCCTCAAATCTGATTGGTTGTTTGCAATGTTGATCCAGAATCAACAAAGATGTTGATCCAGGAACATGTTGTACTTGGTGAAATCAGGTTCTGCTTATTGTGCATTGTCAACTCCATATTTGATATGGAGTGGTTCACACTCAAAAAACACACAAAAAAAAAATCTGCTTTTTAAAATTATTTTTATTTTGATTCACCCCTATAAGATCACTCCAATCATTCAAGATCAAACTATTTCAGAGAATCATAGAAAAACAAAATATTGTAAAGTGATTTGTTTTCCAATATCCGATATTGCAGTCATAGTGAGTAATTATTGATTGACTGTTTTGTTTATGCTCTATAAGCTGTTGTTTTTAAGTATGATAATTTGTGAATGATTAATGTGTTTAGGTTGGCTCTGTATATACTATATAGATTTACTACATAGATATAAATTCTGAATTAGAGTGAATTGGCTTAAATAATGTGGTAAATAATATGTGTGTGTACAGAACAGGATTAAGCTCACAGAAGAGATGTACTATTCCTAAAGTTCTGCACATTATCTTGCATGTTCTTATATATACTTATATCCATTCCACAGTATTCCTTGAGAATCGGTGTAGAAAAGCTGAAAAATGTGCACAGATTCCATGTGAGCCTAGTAATCATCCCTTAGAGGATCTCAAAATTGCACCAATCAGCAGTCAAAAGTCAGCTCGTGATAAATCTTCATATGCACGATTATAATCATTCACCCCAAAAATACTCAAATATAAATACAGGCCTAAGCACACGTTCATCTGCACTTCCTCTGACTAATGAGCTCATGGATCATGGAGGGGGGTGAGGATCATGTCTTCATTACATTTAAATGAGATCTGTCTGAATCATTGTTCAAACAGACTCCTGTTTTTACCCATATGGAAGATTAAAAGCATTCGAAACCATTTTCTGTGTAAATTTGTCCAGAATTGGTGAAGATTGCTCCAGGTTCTTGACAAACATTATCTAATAAGAGCTGTTTCACCTCTGCTGAAATGTCCTGTCTTCACAACATAAACCCAATCCATTACTTCACTTCAAATAAACCCGTATGAATCAGTCCCTGCTACACGATGGCCTGAAATTTGTGTTGTTGCGTGTTTTTTTTCTTTCTTTCTTTTTTTTAACTTAATCAAATGGAAACATTATATATATATATATATATATATATATACAAGACTACCAACAAATGTCTTTTAAGAGGTATTTTATTAATGATAATTCTTATATTTCATCGCTGATATCACCATTCTACAATTCAAACGTTTGGGGTCAGTGAGATTTTTTTTCCTTGCAAAAAAGTCATTTTATTCAGCAAAGATAAATTAAATTGATCAAAAGTGACAGTAAAGACTAAAATTCTAATTCAAGTAATTTTCTTTTAAACTTTCTATTCATCAAAGAATCTTTAGTGTTGCAAAAATGTATCGGTTTCCACAAATATTAAGCAGCACAACTGTTATCAACATTGATAATAATCAGAAATGTTTCTCGAGCAGAAAACCAGCATATTTTAATTTTTTATTAAATTTATCAGGAATAAATGACACTTTAAAATAACTAAATTTATTTATACATTTAGTCAAACTACAAATAGACAACAATTATTGCAAATTGTAGTAATATTCAAAAAAGATGAACATTTTTATTGTATATTTGATCAAATAAATGCAGCCTTGATGAGTATAAAAACATTTCAAAAACATTAACAAATCTTACCGATTCTAGAACAGTAGTGTACTTTCTTTAAGATTAACGTTTAAAAAATCTCCCATTGACTTCAGCAATCAAAATCTAACCATCAGCTGTGATATCATCCCCATTATTTGCATACAGGATTCTAATTGGTCTTTCTTACATTGTGATTGGTCTTTTCTTTTCTTTTTTGCTCCTGTCACACAATTTATAGCCACTTAATGCTATATAGTCAACAGTAAATAAGATGCGTGACGAGTGTCAAGATGCTGTGATGCAATATTTCCTACCTGCTGCTGAACTAGATTAAAACCTAAATTTTAACACTCTGCCTTGCAAGCACTGGTATCTCCTCCAGGAAATGCAAATCTAGTTTATTTTCTTTTTTGAGAAGGCGTCTCATTAAAGGTATTTTAGTGGTGAGCGGCAGGAGTTTGTCTTCAGGCTGTGTGTGTGTGTGTGTGTGTGTGTGTGTGTGTGGGCAGTGCGGTGATTAAACTCGGCTGTAGGATCACAGACAGACCCATATGTTCATTACTGCCATGATCACAGACAGGTTCCGCCCACGGCCGTACACTGAGACAGGGCGGAAGAGTGTGACTCCCGGGAGAACAGGGTGGAGAGCCTGATATTTGCCACTCATAAAGGGATATACATGAACATCCACACATAAGCAATGACTTCAGAAACACACAAAATGTAACTTAATAGCATAATATTAACTAATTTCACACTCTTTCTAGAAAAGAGGTCCAAATTAAGTCCATACCCGAGACCTGACCCGACTGATAGTGTCAAATTATAAGCCTGACCTCAAGCTGTGCAAGCATGCATATTAACAACAAAAATTACATTAAAGGGATAGTTCACCCAAAAATTAAAATTCTCTCATTAATTATTCACCCTCATGTCGTTCCAAACCCGTAAGACTTTCGTTCATCTTCAGAACACAAAGGAAGATCTTTTTAATAAAATCTGAGCGCTTTCTGTCTCTCCATTCACAACTACACAACTACCACTTTGATGTTCAAAAAGTTCATAAAGAGAGAAAACTAAATCCATAAAACTAATCCATATGAATTGAACGGTTAAGTCCAAAATTTCTGAAGAGTTTGATCGCTTTATATGATGAACAGATTAAATTTAGGCTTTTATTTACATATAAACATTGATCAGCGAACATAAACAGAAACTCAACCAATACTGCTTGACGCACGAGAACGGAATCTCAAACGTGCTGCGTAACACGAGAATTAACCTCATTGGTTCTTGCGGAAGCTCAAACGTGCTGCGTAACACAAGAACGAACCTCATTGGTTCTTGCGGAAGCTCAAACGTGCTGCGTAACACACGAGAATGAACCTCATTGGTTCTTGTGGAAGCTCAAACGTGCTGCGTAACACAAGAATGAACCTCATTGGTTCTCTCACGTCAAGCGAACATGATTGAGCTTCCGTTTACCAAAACCGATGTGTGAGTTGATGAGTGTTTATATGTGAATAAAAGCCTAAATTTATTCTGTTCATCGTATAAAGTGATTGAGTCTCTTCAGAAAATTTGGACTAAACTGTTCAATTCATACTCATTTGTGTACAATCTCTTTATGAACTTTTTGAAGCATCAAAGTGGTAGTTGCATAGGTTGTCAATGGAGGGACAGAAAGCTCTCAGATTTTATCAAAAAGATCTTCATTTGTGTTCCGAAGATGAACGAAAGCCTTATGGGTTCCTCATGGAACAACATGAGGGTGAGTAAATGATGACAGAATTTCCTTTTTTGGGTGAACTACCCCTTTAAGGCAAGACACTACAGGCAAAAAACGTTGTTTCAAGCATTGGTCAATTTTGAGCCAGAAATCTCCACAGTATACGTACACCAAACTTTACAGTTTTATTCATATCTACGTTCTGAAGGTTTTTACGGAAGGGTTTGTTCATATATCATTTGCCTTATTTTACACAACATTTTATTCCAAAGAACATGGTGAATTTTTTTTTTTTTTTTTTTTTTTTTGGCTGTTGACAATATTTTATGATTATTGAGAAAAATCCCCTTTTGTAAAAACCTTTGACTCTAATAACGAAATGAGAACAAGATGAAAACAAGATGAAAACGGAGCAAAATTTTTGAACTTGCATTGCTTTATCCAGTGATCAGACAGTTTTGGAAATGTATGCAAGTTAGTGCATATTTAAACATAACATAACATTCATAAAACTTGTAATATAAAAAATGTTTGCATTTCTTAATGTAATCAATCAACTGGGGAAGTATGGTAAAATCTGTTAGTTCATTTTTTACTTTATTCACCAGGGATGTCTTGTCTTAAAACAAAGAGTTTGTTATAGTAATTCATTTGGGCTGTCAATATATTAAAATTTCATGAGTTTTGTTTACATATATGTTCCTATATTTTATTTTCATACTGACAACTCACATATATAAAGTCACAGGACAGAGGTATGCTATAATCATCTCATTCGCACAAAAATACAGATTTTATATTTGTGAGTTACTCAATCTCACATGTTGACTGCTGTTTACAATATGTGTGTGAATTATTCAGTGACTTTCTAGGTGATCAACAGTTTAAAGATTTTTTATGAGCAAAACTTGCACAGTTTCAGGAATTTTGAGCATTGAATAAGGGGGTCAGACCCCTGCAATTCGTATCCCGTGTAAAAAATATTGTTTTCATTAATTAATTACTTATCAGAACCTAAAGTTAGACATGAAAAACCAACCCAAACCTGGCCCAGCATAATGTGTTCGGTAGCAAACCTCTAGTGCGAAGAGAGACAAGATCAGAAACAAGGCCACTGGAGAATTTGTGAATCTATATATTATAGAGATACAGGCCTCCAAAGTGCACATTTCTCTGTCTCTCTCATCCTCATCTCTGGTTCGGTCCTGTCACTCAGTCTCCTGGTGTGTGTCTTCCTATCTCAGGGGCTGCAGGGGCCCCTGCTGTAGAGCCTCTCATCTGCTCTCATTGCCTCCAGCTCTATGCCATAAGTGCATTGATTTCCATGTACGTCTAATTACTGCTCATAATCTATTCATTCCAGCTCCGGCAGAGAGCAGCAGCTGTCCCTGCACTGGCTTCTAACACCCACAGACCCAGAACACACACACACACTGATTTAATCACACACCAATGCGATATAGACACATGTTCTGAAATATGTAAGTGCTTTAAAAATGGAATGTACCAGAACAACTGAACCATGGTAAAGCCTCTCTTATACACTGAGTTCCTCACTTCAGTACCTGATTTTCACTGTATCACATGAGAGTATTTTTTTCCAGGACAGAGGTTTGAGCCATAGATTTTAAAGGGGTCATGAACTGGCTTTTTTTATTTTTTTATACTGTTGTCTGAGGTAAACTTATAACGTTTGCGTAGTTTTTACATTCAAAAACATCATAATGAATAAGTAGTAGGCTATTTTCTACCCTGGTTTTGAGACTAGCTCCTGGAACGCTCGGTTTTTATGGGTGTGCCGCATTGAAGACTTTGAAGTAAATGCCCACTGCTATGATTGGATAACAGTTTTGCATATTATAATGAGCTTCGACTCCATGTGGGAATTGTTTTGAAAATGGCAACCGGAATGATTCGCCCACAGCAGGGCTCGCAAAATGTCTTTATCAAACAAACACAATGATTTATCTCTCATCCACCAGCAATTAATTGGATTTTTTTTTTTTTTATTACTTGGCCAGCCCAATCGGTGGATATAACTGCGAACCGCATCACTAACACACACACACACACACACACACAAACACACACACACACAAACAAACACAAACAAACACAAACAAACAAGCATCTGCAAAACTTTGCAGACAAATCAGCATGTTCAAAACTTCTGCGATTGTATTTTTCTTTCAAATATCAAGTCAAGAGAGTGGACAACGCACATCAAGAAAGGAATGTTATTTCACTATTTAAGATAGCCCGTCGGCAGGCCGTAATGCATTTTGGTAGCCCGACTTGAAAACACATAGCCCCGGGACGTCGGGCTTTGCGAGCCCTGGCCCATACATGTTCGAGTCTGATCCCGAATCGCAGGACAATGAACAAACAACACCTCAAATACAAAGTATACTCCAGCCTGTGACAGCGTGGTAAGTTATGTTTAGTTAGACACATAATCAATAGATATCAAACGATCTGTAACAATGCAATACGGTCACATATAAAAAACATGTTTTACTCACATAAGTGTGTTGCACCATTCCTGTCAGATCCAGCACACAGCATCATTTTTTTAATCTCATTCTGTCTGCAAACCCAGTCTCTTGTTTACAGACGAATCTACAGTGAAATGAAGCGAACAAACGTGCAATGTCTTACCCACATGAGCTGGAACTTCATTAAAAATAAAGTTCAACCATGCATTCCTAATATTGGAATCCAAATGAAGTTTATGCTGCGGTGGGGCTACAGAATCAGGCTTTCGTCTTGAGGCGGCGTTTCACTGCACTCTGACGTCACAGGGAAGCACATTCGCAGATCGATCATTTGCTGAGCCAGATGTCAATAAAAGCTTTTCTTTGACTAACAAGGACGTTTTCAGCTCTGAAACTTACAGGATATTCTTATATTACCATGACCTTTTATATATCAAAAGCTCAAGGGAAAGTTGATTTCTCAATTCATGACCCCTTTAATAAATTTTTTTATATTATATTATATTATATTGTATTATTGCAACCTGGAATTACACTACCAGTCAAAAGTTTGGAAACTGTACTATTTTGATTGTTTTTGAAAGAAGTCTCTTCAGCCCACCAAGGCTGCATTTATTTGATCCAAAATACAGCAAAAACAGTATTATTGTGAAATATTTTTACAATTTAAAATAACTTTTTTCCATTTGAATATATTTTAAAATGCAATTTATTTCTGTGATTCAAAGCTGAATTTTCAGCATCATTACTCCAGTCTTCAGAGTCACATGATCCTTCAGAAATCATTCTAATATGATGATTTGCTGCTCAAGAAACATTTATTATTATTATCAATGTTGAAAACAGTTGTGTACATTTTTTTTTCAGGATTATTTAATGAATAGAAAGTTCAAAAGAACAGCATTTATCTGAAATATAAAGCTTTTGCAACATTATAAATGTCTATACTGTCACTTGATCAATTTAATGCATCCTTGCTGAATAAATGTATTAATTTCTTTAAGTTCTTTCCCAAAAAAAAAAAATAATAATAAATTCTTACCGACCCCAAACTTTTGAACGGTAGTACAATGTTACAAAAGCTTTCTATTTCAGATAAATACTGTTCTTTTGAACTTTCTATTCATCAAAGAATCCTAAAAAAAAATGTTTTACACAACTGCTTTCAACACTGATAATAATCATAAATGTTTCTTGAGCAGCAAATCATCATATTAGAATGATTTCTGAAGGATCATGTGACACTGAAGACTGGAGTAGTGATGCTCAAAATTCAGCTTTGCATCACAGGAATAAATTACGTTTTAAATTATATTCAAATAGAAAACAGTTATTTTACATTTTAATAATATTTCACAATATTACAGCTTTTTTTTATATTTTTAATAACATAAATGCAGCCTTGGTGAGCAGAAGAGACTTCTTTCAAAAACAATCAAAATAGTACAGTTTCTGACTTTTGACTGGTAGTGTATAATATAATATAATATAACTTAATATAGGACAAGCAGTTTGGAGAATAGATGGCGATTTATTTTATTAGTATCCATTTTATTAATAATACAATTAATAAAATTAATAACAATTAATAATAACCTTATTAACCGATTAATAAACCTTTTTTATTTTAGTTTTAGTTTAGTTGTGTGTGTGTGTGTGTGTGTGTGTGTGTATATATATATATATATATATATATAATTTCTAATTATATACTCGCTGTCATTTCTAACTGATATGATTATCTTTCTCTCATAAAACATAAACATGAGCATAAAAAATGTCAGTCAGAATATTTACGCTGCTCTTGTCCTTACAATAGAAGTGAATGGGGGTTGTTGCTGTTGAGCTCCAAAACTGACACACAAAAAATACCATAAAAGTGGTACAACTTGTGCACTTTATTCCTAGTCTTCTGAATCCATGCAGTAGCTTTGTGAATGGAAAGGACTAAATCTGAATGAAGTGTGCCACTAGTATACATGAAAGAAAAAGTGATCTGAGAAGATTTTCAGCAAATAACTATGTAAGTTTTGGTCTGTTCCTCTCACACAGCCATTGTATAATACAGATTAGCCAAATGGACTATACTTTTTTAGTCATTTTTGTAGATAGTGTGCGTCCACATTCACTTTCATTTGTAGGGACACAAGCAGCATATACTATAAATTCTACTTTTTTGTTCTCAGGAAGGACAGTTAAAAAGGACAGCATGACATGAGGGGGAATAAATAATGACAGAATTTTCATTTTTGAGTGAACTGATGCTATACGCAATTATACTTCCTTTCCCCATTCACTCCCCTTTGCTTCAATCTCTGGTGGTTTGCAGAAGGAGGCCTGCTGTAGAGCCATAATCGGCCCTGCTGATTGGCTGAGCTTCTTGAGTGGTTACAGTAGAGGATTCATGTTCAGGTTTGTGTCTGTGCTGAAAATAGGATGATGTGGGGTTGGTAGACATGGGGTCGGATCATATAGCCCAGTTCATGTATTATTAACCGGCTGTTCACACTGGCACACTGCATACTATTGATCACTCTTCTTCAAAACCTAGAACTTTCATTTGTGTTCTCCTAATGTGTTTCATATGTGTTCTGATGCCCAAAGAACATCGAAACCGTGCTGAGAATCTAAGCCATGTACCTGGATGCTTAGTGATTTTTTTTGCTCTTTGAACATTCGCCGTATTCTGCCTGTGGTTGATCAATATAGATGATCAGTTAATATAGAGCCACAAATCCTCGTGGGATTTTAGGTAGGATTTTATGCACTGTAGCGTTTTCAAGGTGTCTGTCCCGGGTCAGATGTTGTGGTCTACCTTTAATTAGCCAAGTAACTTCTCAGATTGCACAAAACTCGACACCATCTCAATCCACTGGGCCACTCTCACTGGGCCGGGACAGAGGAGGTGTTGCCGCCCTCAAACCACACCAGGAAGTCTGTGTTCAAGTTCTACGTTTCACATGCTTTGACACTCACCTTGCGAGGAGGTTTGAAAATCAATGCCGACAGAGGTGCGGCGTCGTGTTTGCCAGTTAATAAGCTGGAGGAGAAGAACAAAGCGCCCTGCTTTCCTTTGAATTCAGATGAGAAAACTCCTCACCGCTGTAATCTCGCACATCAAATATTCATATGGGAAAAATGAGTATGCATCAGCGATTATGCTTTCAAATTTACTCAATAATGGATACAGGCCTGTGCTTGTCTGTATGGTTGAGTCAAGTATTGAAAATGTTTTTCGAATAAATTAGTTTATTGCTTTTTAAAAGTGTATATATTTTAAATTGCAGTAGCATTCATGGGAATATATTGAAGAGAAACTTTGCTTAACAATACCACAGAAAATTACTGTTTAAATTAATTACAATTTGACTAATCAAGCCAGTCAATCATTTGAAGCATTGTTTTCCTGCTGCCGAACTAGATCATCAGTAATGCTTAGAGACATGGATGTTTTTACAGCTTATAAACAGTCAAAATATGGAGGTCATGTTCCATTGACATTTTTATGCAAAATTAAGCTTTTTTTGGAGCTTGACAGACATAATCACTACACTTTAAATAAAAATGGTGCTAAATAGCACTAAAAGTGGTTCATTGGCTTGTAATCATAGGGGAACCACTTTAAGTGCTACATAGCACCTATCTTTAAAGGGGCTATACATAACCTTTGTCAAATGGTGCTATGTAGAACCATAAGAGGTATATTTATTCAAAGACTACAGACAATCACCATGACTTATCTTTCTCTCATCCTCCAATTGTATTCCTCCTTCCACATAATTTAAACTGCAACTGACAGCTCTTAGTATCCAAACTGTCTTGTTGCATCCCACCACCACCACCCCACTGTCCTCCTTAGATTTTAGATGTTACACCACTCTCATATGTTTGCTATGAATGGGAATTTACTACAATGGCAAAAGCTGTTTTGGATCACTTTTATGCTTTTCTGAGGTCAAAAAGTCTCATGTGGGGGCCCTGGAATATTTCCTTATAGGGGGGTCTTGGGAGCAAAAGTTTGAGAAACACGTTATATTCAGGAAATACACTGTATTTTAATGTTGTTTTAATCCTTTCCCCAACTAAACTAATAGACTAAGAGAGAGTTAGAGAACCATTAAAGAACTATACAGAGGCTTAACGGGTTCTTTGCATGGCAGTGGTGCTATATAGCACCTCAACCACCCCAAAGAACTGCTGAAGAACCACTGAAGAACCACACTGGGCTTAACAGTTTCTTTATACGGTAGCGGTGCTATATAGCACCTCAACCAACCCAAAGAACCACTGAGGAACCGCTAAAGAACCAATTTTTTTGTGTGTGTGAATTGTCATTATATAGAAAAGAGCTGTTAGAAGATTCTTGAAGAGGACCTATTATTCTCTCTTACAAAGTCTTGATTTTGTTTTCGGGGTCTACTTGAATAGGTTTTCATGCTTGAATGTTCAAAAAACACCTTATTTTTTCACATATTTGACATTGTTGCAGCACCTCTTTTCCTAGTCTATCAGTAACACTGTTTAGTTCCTGTCTCTATGAAGCCCCGCCTTCTGAAAAGCACAATGGTGCTTTGTGATTGGTCAACTGCTTCAAGCGTGTTTGTCATGCCCCTTACCATAACAGCAAGTTTCAACACACTACTAACGCAACTCAACCTTTATTTGCGTATCCCTTGGGCGGGAATTATTTAAATGAGGAATACTGTGACATGTTCGTTCCCGAAAGAAAACTCAAGACTACAATGGAGGCGTTTCAGGGAGTTCAGAAACTGATAAAGAGAATATCTCCCGCTGGAGTGACTTTGTGCTTTGTAACTTTACAGACCTTTTTCATGCTCAAACAGCAACATTACACACTAAAAATGTCTTCTTTAAATAATCCATATAATGGTAGAATGTTCATTGTTTTGAGTGAACTATTGGTTTAAACATCCAAATGGTCCATTCTGGTGACATGTGACTTAGCATTGAGATCTCTATAGACGAAACTTGTGTCTGTGGTCATGGAGAGAAATTCCATTACTGGGATCGTCTGACAGTTGGAGAGGCTGTTCCTCTGGGTTCGGTCTGTATTAACACTCCCCTGTTTGTTTAATTCTTTTAATCTGCTGCCGGGCTCCATGGGGTGTGTCTGATTAGTCTAATTAATTTACCGAGCCATTAGAAACAGTAGAAGTGGGCTAACAGAGCATTGCGTGAGTTTGTGTAAATTGCACTCAATTTGCTGGTTGCCTCAATTAAACCTGCTTGTCCCTTTCAAGGGAATATCAATCCACACACACACACACACACACACACACACATGTACATGGACCCAAATAGAGACTCTACCCTTTCTTTTTGTGATTCTCTCTTGCTACTCACCAGGCTGTGTGCCAAATTCTGATTCAAATTAATTAGCAGAATTTTAAAGAAATTTTGAAAACAGTCAGCTGTAGTTCAAATTTGAATTTAAGATTTTTTTCATATTATTTGTTTCATATTATTTTTTTATACTTTTGTTCAGCAAGGACACATTAAACTGATCAAATGTGAAAGTAAAGACGTTTACATTGTTACAAAGTATTTCTACTTCAAATAAATGCTGTTCTGCACTTTCTATTCATTAAAGATGAAGATCATGGTTTCCACAAAAAATATTATGCAGCACAGATGTTTTCAACAATAATCATAAATGTTTCTTGAGCAGCAAATTAGCATATTAGGATCATGTGACATTGAAGATGCTGAAAATTCAGCTTTGATCACAGGAATAAATTATGTTTTACAATATATTCACATAGAAAACAGTTATTTTAAATTGTAATAATATTTAAAAAAATATTACTGTTTTACTGTATTTTTGATCAGATAAATTCATCTATAAATGAACTTCTTTCAAAAATATTTAGAAATCTTACCAACCCCAAACTTTTGAGTGGTAGTGTATATGAAATGTCTGAATATGTCTGAAAACAAAAATTTAAATCTGTTTTTGATGGCTTTTATTAATTGTTTAGACAGTATTGATCATTTTAAGAAATATTAATAAAATGTAACACAGTACATATCAAGGAATTAAAAAAGCATAAAGTCAATATTAATTGTGTTGTTATTTATGCTTTGTCACTTGTGTTGCACTAATGAAATTTCTCCACTCTTTATTGTTTAATTTGTTTGAATTGCAATTCAGTACATTCCTGTGGTTCGCGGTCAAATTAATTCAAATTCACACTCAGAAACGGAACAAGACTGAATTTCTACATTTTGCCCAACCAGACACACACACACACAAACTGTTCGCTCTAATCCGTGTGCTACTACATTAGCAGGGGGCGTTTCTCCCCGGCTAATTAGAGCAAAGAGGTGTGATCTGGTTTTTCAATTAAGGCACATGCTCTGAACACTCCAGAACTATTTTACCCCCCTTTTCCCGTCTCAGAGCAGGGTACGAGGGTGGCAGCCTTGCCAAAAGTGCAGGGGTAATTAAAGGTGAAGAGCGCGTCTCACACCAGGCCTGTTTAAGGGTTAATGAGGCCTGGGCTGCCCCCCAGCCGAGAAGGGGGCGGGGTTGGGACCCGGAGCTGCCCCGCTTCAAGAGGAGAACCACCCATAGGGGTTCTCTTTGAAGTGTCAGAAGGTCCCCCTTGTTCTGGGTGGCGGGTGTTTCATTTGTCTGAGCGGCAAATAAAAAATTGATGAAGCTGCCAGGAGTTCTCTCCGCCCCCTCGCTCTGACTCAAACACACACACACACGCCCCCGACATTATTCACAGATTAACCGACCCCTCCCTCTCACCCCCTAATGACCCCCACGAAACCCAGTCATAGTGACAATGGAATTAGCGACATTACGTGTTATTCCGAGATGGAGCGCTCTTTCTGAAAGCATTCCTCTGAGCATCTCATCCTTTAAAAGTTCATTAAACAGAACCTGAACATTCCCCACAAATATTAAACCATCATTTGTTCTGGAACTTCTCCAGTCTAGGATGTCGTGTCATGATGGGCCGGGCTTTCATTCGTCCCTGCCGTTGTGTCATTTGTATTGTGACTGTTGTATGTGGAATGATGCTCTAATTTTGGGCCCCTGGGGAAAAGCCTTTATTGGCCCTTTTGTGTTGCTGCTGTATTATATGTCAGCATTGCCAACGATCTCCCATGGTCCATCTGCTCATGGCCAGTGGGGAACATTCATGTTAAGGCCATAATAGAAACAAAGAGCACTAAACAGTGAAACTATGGGCAGTATTTCTCTCTGAAGAAATATTTACTTTTTTTTTTTTTTTAAACGAATGGAGAATCCTATATTGAATTTTAAGATATTTTACCATACTGATTACTTGTATTGTTAGATTTATAATTAATCTCTTTTAAACTAGTAATACACAATATATGCAGAGTTGCATTGATAAGAACTCACATGGACTTTTCTTTCACAGAAAACTTGGAATTTCCACAGATGTAGAACATCCTTCATTCAAAAAAGTTTTGTGCCTTCTCCCCTGGCATGTTTGAATGTTAAATAGTTTGAGTAATTTAATTGAATGCTTTCAGCCACCAATAAAAGTGCAATTTCATATAACAGTTCATGTGGATACACAATATATCATATTGGTTATCTGCAGATAGAAGTATTTATTTGTTTGAGTAGCATTTTTTTTTTTTTAAATATTGGATATTTATTCACCTTTTTAGATTTTAGATTACTTTTGTTATCATCTAGTGTTCATTTGAAGGGATAGGATTATTGCAAAGATTTAACTTTTTTAGGAGCACTCGAAGAACGCTGTCTCAATAACTATTCCTTTCAAAACAAATACTCATTTGTATTCACATATTGTGATTCATTTAAGCTTTACAATGATTTGATACTAACAAAAAGCTATTCAGGTTTTAGTGTGATTTATATTATTTTTTGACATTTGGACATTTATCAGTTATCAGCCATAACATGAAAATATGAAACGTATCAGTCTCTACCAGAATTATAATATTGTAAGAATGTATACCATTCTTAAATCCATTTCCAGAGCGTGTGTGTGCATGCATAGATAGAATGACAGACAGACAGACAAACAGACAGATAGACAGATAGATAGATAGATAGATAGATAGATAGATAGATAGATAGATAGATAGATAGATAGATAGATAGATAGATAGATAGATAGATAGATAGATAGATAGATAGATAGATAGATAGATAGATAGAATGACCAACAGACAGACAGATAGAGAGATAGATAGAGAGATAGATAGATAGATAGATAGATAGATAGATAGATAGATAGATAGATAGATAGATAGATAGATAGATAGATAGATAGAATGACCAACAGACAGACAGACAGACAGACAGACAGACAGACAGATAGATAGATAGATAGATAGATAGATAGATAGATAGATAGATAGATAGATAGATAGATAGATAGATAGACCAACAGACAGATAGATAGATAGATAGATAGATAGATAGATAGATAGATAGATAGATAGATAGATAGATAGATAGATAGATAGATAGATAGATAGATAGATAGATAGATAGATAGATAGATAGATAGATAGATAGAATGACCAACAGACAGATAGATAGATAGATAGATAGATAGATAGATAGATAGATAGATAGATAGATAGATAGATAGATAGATAGATAGATAGATAGATAGATAGATAGATAGATAGATAGATAGATAGAATGACCAACAGACAGATAGATAGATAGATAGATAGATAGATAGATAGATAGATAGATAGATAGATAGATAGATAGATAGATAGATAGATAG
This sequence comes from Coreius guichenoti, assembly GCA_039654105.1. Classification (NCBI taxonomy): domain Eukaryota; kingdom Metazoa; phylum Chordata; class Actinopteri; order Cypriniformes; family Gobionidae; genus Coreius; species Coreius guichenoti. The sequence goes on along the minus strand of CM077180.1, from coordinate 6,915,298 downwards.
ATAGATAGAATGACCAACAGACAGACAGACAGACAGACAGACAGATAGATAGATAGATAGATAGATAGATAGATAGATAGATAGATAGATAGATAGATAGATAGATAGATAGATAGATAGATAGATAGATAGATAGAATGACCAACAGACAGACAGATAGATAGATAGATAGATAGATAGATAGATAGATAGATAGATAGATAGATAGATAGATAGATAGATAGATAGATAGATAGATAGAATGACCAACAGACAGACAGATAGAGAGATAGATAGATAGATAGATAGATAGATAGATAGATAGATAGATAGATAGATAGACAGACAGACAGACAGACAGACAGACAGACAGACAGACAGACAGATAGATAGATAGATAGATAGATAGATAGATAGATAGATAGATAGATAGATAGATAGATAGATAGATAGATAGAATGACCAACAGACAGATAGATGATAGATAGATAGATAGATAGATAGATAGATAGATAGATAGATAGATAGATAGATAGATAGATAGATAGATAGATAGATAGATAGATAGATAGATAGAATGACCAACAGACAGACAGATAGATAGATAGATAGATAGATAGATAGATAGATAGATAGATAGATAGATAGATAGATAGATAGATAGATAGATAGATAGATAGATAGATAGATAGATAGATAGATAGAATGACCAACAGACAGACAGACAGACAGACAGACAGACAGACAGATAGATAGATAGATAGATAGATAGATAGATAGATAGATAGATAGATAGATAGATAGATAGATAGATAGATAGATAGATAGATAGATAGATAGATAGATAGAATGACCAACAGACAGATAGATAGATAGATAGATAGATAGATAGATAGATAGATAGATAGATAGATAGATAGATAGATAGATAGATAGATAGATAGATAGATAGATAGATAGATAGATAGATAGAATGACCAACAGACAGATAGATAGATAGATAGATAGATAGATAGATAGATAGATAGATAGATAGATAGATAGATAGATAGATAGATAGATAGATAGATAGATAGATAGATAGATAGATAGAATGACCAACAGACAGATAGATAGATAGATAGATAGATAGATAGATAGATAGATAGATAGATAGATAGATAGATAGATAGATAGATAGATAGATAGATAGATAGATAGATAGAATGACCAACAGACAGACAGACAGACAGACAGACAGATAGATAGATAGATAGATAGATAGATAGATAGATAGATAGATAGATAGATAGATAGATAGATAGATAGATAGATAGATAGATAGATAGATAGATAGATAGATAGATAGATAGAATGACCAACAGACAGACAGATAGATAGATAGATAGATAGATAGATAGATAGATAGATAGATAGATAGATAGATAGATAGATAGATAGATAGATAGATAGATAGATAGATAGATAGAATGACCAACAGACAGACAGATAGAGAGATAGATAGATAGATAGATAGATAGATAGATAGATAGATAGATAGACAGACAGACAGACAGACAGACAGACAGACAGACAGACAGACAGACAGACAGACAGACAGATAGATAGATAGATAGATAGATAGATAGATAGATAGATAGATAGATAGATAGATAGAATGACCAACAGACAGATAGATGATAGATAGATAGATAGATAGATAGATAGATAGATAGATAGATAGATAGATAGATAGATAGATAGATAGATAGATAGATAGATAGATAGATAGAATGACCAACAGACAGACAGATAGATAGATAGATAGATAGATAGATAGATAGATAGATAGATAGATAGATAGATAGATAGATAGATAGATAGATAGATAGATAGATAGATAGATAGATAGATAGACCAACAGACTGACAGACTGACAGACAGACAGACAGACAGACAGATAGATAGATAGATAGATAGATAGATAGATAGATAGATAGATAGAATGACCGACAGACAGATAGATAGATAGATAGATAGATAGATAGATAGATAGATAGATAGATAGATAGATAGATAGATAGATAGATAGATAGATAGATAGATAGATAGATAGATAGATAGATAGATAGATAGATAGATAGATAGATAGATAGAATAAAATAAAATAAAGTGAATTCTTTTCTCTTGCTTTTCACATTGATTGTCGTCTAGAAGTTTGAGAAGCATATTATCATGTCCGTGCGATGCTATAATCCATTACCATACAAGTCAGCTGCCTGAACATTTCATTAGGGACACCAGAGACCTTCTAATTTCATTCCCATCCACTTTGTGGAAATCCAGAAATGTTATTATGTGCGGCAGTATATCAAACATCTCATAGCAGCTATTTATTTCTTCTTCATTCACTTAAGTGACACGGAGCCCGCTGAGCGTAATTGTTTTAGGTCTGCATTTGGACTGGATATGAATAAATCATTTGTCTTCTGTAGTGTTTTTAAATTACGCCCTCAATGGCGACTCCATCATGTTACCTGCCTGTGTGACTCCTGCGGTAATGATTTAGGCAAAGACAGCGTCCCGCTTGTTCTTGGAAGTTTGAAGGAAGGAAATTGGTTTGAGGAAGAGTTCATGCGTCAAATTCAAATGCTGCCCGTGCGCTCATATCTGACTGAGTGGTAACATCTCTAATCATATACTTTAATTACCGAGCAGTTTGAATCACGAGTTGTAGATACGAAGACCTGAATTAGGCTGCATGTGAAGTGGAAACCCTTTGAACCGTTTCATTTATGAGAAGTGCCTCGAGAACAGCAGGAAACTCAGACACAGGTAGAGAAGACTAATGTGTGGTCTGACCAAATGAGAATAATGTGAGAATGATCTCTTTTGCTAAGTGTGGCAAAGTGATCAAAGTTAATCATGATAGCATGAGAGGGAATCTTTTGACAAGCTGCTTTTATGATTTTATGTTTATGTCCCTTTTTAATTTCACCCTGAAGCTTAGGAAGAAATAGATTTAAGGCCAAAAATTACATGAAATGTAAAAAAATGCAATTTAGCATTCGTTCTTGAACTTTGTGCTTCTAAAGGATATAACGGGACAGTCGCTGAAATAGGATGGTGTAATATTATGTATGTGTGTGTGTTGTTTAAATCTGTAAATGATTATATGTGGATGTGGAATAGCTGTCGTCTTCATGGCGTACCCGATTGCGTTCCCTGATAATTGGAGAAGGCCGTGCTGTTTGATCTATGTGATGAATAGATGATGAGATCTTTATGAAATCAGTCAAGCAGGGTCTCGTCGCTGCGCTCTGAGCCTGGTTCTCGCACTTGTGTTTGTGATTCAGGGCCGTCTGCCTCTCGGGGCCCCACTGGAGAACAGAGCCCAGGGGAGATGGGAGCGGTCACCGGGGGTCAAGTTTATGGGTAATGATATATCAGCCGGTCGTATTTAAGGCTTTGCTAATTCTGCTCTCAATTATAGGCCCCCCATCCGTCCCCTGGCCCCTCCGCGCACTGAAGCTCCACAATCAATTTGGAGAGGGTGTTGCTGTGAGATGTGCTTTACAGGGAAATGACAGGACGCTTATGCTGCAAATAAGAGCCACCCCAGCCCAGATGGGTTCTCTCACTCTCTCTCTCTTGTCCCTGTGAGAGAGCGGAAGAGATTTACAAAAGTGGTGATTGTCCAAGAGGAATGGGAACATTAGATGCATATTGAGCAGTAGTGCGTGACATCACCTTCAGCTCAATTTATAATGTGGTGAAATAAACATGGGGTATTACCATACTACTTGTACTTATTTGCAGTATGCAGTCAGCTCTATGTATACTTTGCACAGTACAAGTATGCAAATTTTACAATGCAAGGTGCTCAGTTTATCTTGTCCTGATGAGCCTACTGCGTTTGGATTATGGGAGACTGCCGGTTTGGGGAATTTCCACTCAAAAGGAGTGAAATGAATAAATTCAAATAATAAGGTTGTGCTATCTATCTGTCTGTCTGTCTGCCTGTCTGCCTATCTATCTATCTATCTATCTATCTATCTATCTATCTATCTATCTATCTATCTATCTATCTATCTATCTATCTATCTATCTATCTATCTATCTATCTATCTATCTATCTATCTATCTATCTATCTATCTATCTATCTATCTATTGCATGACATAAGTATTTGATCACCTACCAACCAGTAAGAATTCCGGCTCTCACAGACCTGTTAGTTTTTCTTTAAGAAGCCCTCCTGTTCTCCACTCATTACCTGTATTAACTGCACCTGTCTGAACTCATTACCTGTATAAAAGACACCTGTCCACACACTCAATCAAACAGACTCCAACCTCGCCACAATGGCCAAGACCAGAGAGCTGTGTAAGGACATCAGGGATAAAATTGTAGACCTGCACAAGGCTGGGATGGTCTACAGGACAATAGGCAAGCAGCTTGGTGAGAAGGCAGCAACTGTTGGCGCAATTATTAGAAAATGGAAGAAGTTTAAGATGACGGTCAATCTCCCTCGGTCTGGGGCACCATGCAAGATCTCACCTCGTGGGGCATCAATGATCATGAGGAAGGTGAGGGATCAGCCCAGAGCTACACGGCAGGACCTGGTCAATGACCTGAAGAGAGCTGGGACCACAGTCTCAAAGAAAACCATTAGTAACACACTACGCCGTCATGGATTAAAATCCTGCAGCGCACGCAAGGTCCCCCTGCTCAAGCCAGCACATGTCCAGGCCCGTCTGAAGTTTGCCAGTGACCATCTGGATGATCCAGAGGAGGAATGGGAGAAGGTCATGTGGTCTGATGAGACAAAAATAGAGCTTTTTGGTCTAAACTCCACTCGCCGTGTTTGGAGGAAGAAGAAGGATGAGTACAACCCCAAGAACACCATCCCAACCGTGAAGCATGGAGGTGGAAACATCATTCTTTGGGGATGCTTTTCTGCAAAGGGGACAGGACGACTGCACCGTATTGAGGGGAGGATGGATGGGGCCATGTATCGTGAGATCTTGGCCAACAACCTTCCCTCAGTAAGAGCATTGAAGATGGGTCGTGGCTGGGTCTTCCATCATGACAACGACCCGAAACACACAGCCAGGGCAACTAAGGAGTGGCAATCTCAAGGTCCTGGAGTGGCCTAGCCAGTCTCCAGACCTGAACCCAATAGAAAATCTTTGGAGGGAGCTGAAAGTCCGTATTACCCAGCGACAGCCCCGAAACCTGAAGGATCTGGAGAAGGTCTGTATGGAGGAGTGGGCCAAAATCCCTGCTGCAGTGTGTGCAAACCTGGTCAAGAACTACAGGAAACGTATGATCTCTGTAATTGCAAACAAAGGTTTCTGTACCAAATATTAAGTTCTGCTTTTCTGATGTATCAAATACTTATGTCATGCAATAAAATGCAAATTAATTACTTAAAAATCATACAATGTGATTTTCTGGATTTTTGTTTTAGATTCCGTCACTCACAGTTGAAGTGTACCTATGATAAAAATTACAGACTTCTACATGCTTTGTAAGTGGGCAAACCTGCAAAATCGGCAGTGTATCAAATACTTGTTCTCCCCACTGTATCTATCTATCTATCTATCTATCTATCTATCTATCTATCTATCTATCTATCTATCTATCTATCTATCTATCTATCTATCTATCTATCTATCTATCTATCTATCTATCATCTGTCTGTCTGTCTGTCTATCTATCTGTCTGTCTGTCTGTCTGTCTATCTGTCTGTGTCTGTCTATCTATCTGTCTGTCTGTCTGTCTGTCTATCTATTTATGTATCTATCTATCTATCGTCCGTCCGCCCGTCCGTCCATCTTACTACTATATACTACCCAGTATGCATTAGTACACTAGTAGTTCATTGCAAACAGAGAAATTCACCTTAGCAGAAAATAAGACATACAATATCAATCCTGTCTCTATAACAGAGTAATGTTTCAGTTCGTGTTTCGACTGCCTCCAGAGTGACGTCTGTTCTGATTGCTCTAAATGATGTAGAAGCCAAGAGTTGTAGCACACACACTCCTCTCTGTGTAATTGTGCACGGGAGCATTTCTTCCCAAACTCATCTGAATTCTTAAACAGCCCGATGTGACACTCATACCAGTTCAACAAGCTTCCTAATCTGTTCCTTGGCACAGCAATGTCACAACCGCTTCCGCAGGGTAGGGAAATAGACAGACGTCAAGTAGTATTGTGTGTGTGTTTGTGAAACAGAAAAGCAGGTGAGACAAAGAGACAGAGGGAAGGAGAGAGACTGTTTCACATGTTGGGATGATATGAATGGTTTATAGAGCTCTAAAGGGGTCTCTGCTCTTCACTCGGGCTTTACCCTTTTAGGAAAAAGGTCTTACACATTTAACTCACCAGCCCTCAATGAGTTAACCTGCAGTAATTATTGAAGTTGAACAAGTCTGAAGATAACTGAAAGTATTACATTTAACAGAAGGTCAGAATTTTGGAGCAGTAGTTAGCACATGTGGAGTTACTGTAATAAGGTGAGCTTCTTAAAGACATGAAATTATTATTTGGATATTTTAATGATAGAGGTTGTCTGCAAGAGTGGCTATCCTGAGGTGATTTTTCATGAGCAAGAGTGAGATTAACAACAGATATTAAAACTCTACCTTCTGACTTCATCGATATTCATTTGTGTTGTTTCCACTTTTGTCTTCTATTTGTTTAATTTTCTGTATTCTTCAAGTAGTAGTTTAAAAGCAACAGACCAACTCTGAGTGTTGAAGCCTAGTGAACTCACACTCACACTCGACTGGTGCAGTCAGTTCCAGGCACATGCACAAATGTTCAGACACGCAGTTCAGTCACACAAATGTGCACAAAGCTAGAACATTTATAAGAAAATGCACTATTTAGATTTGTTTTGGGTGCTAGAGTGTGAATATACACCAATCAGGCATAACATTATGACCTAATATTGTGTTGGTCCCCCTTTTGCTGCCAAAACAGCCCTGACCCGTCGAGGCATGGACTCCACTAGACCCCTGAAGGTGTGCTGTGGTATCTGGCACCAAGATGTTAGCAGCAGATCCTTTAAGTCCTGTAAGCTGTGAGGTGGGGCCTCCATGGATCGGACTTGTTTGTTCAGCACATCCCACAGATGCTCGATTGGATTGAGATCTGGGGAATTTGGAGGCCAAGTCAACACCTCAAACTCGTTGTTGTGCTCCTCAAACCATTTCTAAACTATTTTTGCTTTGTGGCAGGGCGCATTATCCTGCTGAAAGAGGCCACAGCCACCAGGGAATACCGTTTTCATGAAATGGTGTACATGGTCTGAAATAATGCTTAGGTAGGTGGTACGTGTCAAAGTAACATCCACATGGATGGCAGGACCCAAGGTTTTCCAGCAGAACATTGCCCAAAGCATCACACCGGCTTGCCTTCTTCCCATAATGCATTCTGGTGCCCAGGTAAGCGACACACACGCACCCGGCCATCAACATAATGTAAACGAAAACGTGATTCATCAGACCAGGCCACCTTCTTCCATTGCTCTGTGGTCCAGTCCTGATGCTCACGTGCCCACTGTTAGTGCTTTCGGCGGTGGACAGGGGTCAGCATGGGCACCCTGACTGGTCTGTGGCTATGCAGTCCCATAAGCAACAAACTGCGATGATGAAACTGCGATCAACAAACTGAACTTCACAGATATGACAGAACCTGTTGTGGAGGACCAAAAAATTAAACACGCTAGTCGCTAAAACGATCAAATCTTGCATCCCGACTCCCATTGTCGTTTATGAATCACAACAACACTCTACGTCAAACGGATTGTCCCAAAATCGGGCTGGTATTGTGTAGTTAGGCTTTCCACCAATGTTTAGTGCCAACCAAAATCAAACACAGTTGAACTATATTTTTTTATTTGTGAATGTTTATCAGTTTTTGTGCAATAAAGAACATCTTTAATTTAGCCCAGCTGAAAGGTCCATCCCCACAGTATATCACAACACCATGGAAACTAGTCCACGAGGTCAAGAAACAGAGGCAGAGAGAGAGAGAGAAAAAAACCCTGCAAATGTGAGAGAAAGAGAAAACATAACAAGCAGCTGTCAGTTGTGGGCGCTTCACTCCTGACAGCCTCTCTTCTGAACGGTTCTTATCAGCTGGGCTTTTTTCTGTGAAGCTGGAGAGTTTTCCAGCTTTCTGACAGTGCTTACAGACCAACAGGACTCATCAGGTGGGTGTGTGTGTGTGTGTGTGTGTGTGTGTGTGTGTGTGTGTGTGTGTGTGTGTGTGTGTGTGTGTGTGTGTGTGTGTGTGTGAACAGCGTGACGTGTGTGAGTGTGTGCTGTCTCTGGCAGACGCCTCAGATCAGCGGGCTGTCCTTACTGTGTGTGTGACAGGAGAGCCAGCCTGATCAATACACACTCCTGGTCCCGAACACCCCTCACCAGAGCTCCCCTTAGCCCGGCCTGCCCTGGTCTTAATGATATGTGGCCTCCTTATGCCCTGCGGCCAGAGACCCCGGATAACCCCCACCACACATACACAAAACAAACACACTGAAAGGATAGTGGATAAAGTCACTTGTGCAGATATTTCTTTACAGGAAGCAGTTTTGTACAAAGGCAAGATGTATGTTTATTATTCAAAATATTCATATGTATGTATGATCACAGTTATTGTCTATTATAACCAATATGACATATGTATCCATCCATCTATCTATCTATCTATCTATCTATCTATCTATCTATCTATCTATCTATCTATCTATCTGTCTGTCTGTCTGTCTGTCTGTCTGTCTGTCTGTCTATCTATCCGTCCGTCCATCTGTCCATCATCTATCTATCTATCTATCTATCTATCTATCTATCTATCTATCTATCTATCTATCTATCTGTCTGTCTGTCTGTCTGTCTGTCTGTCTGTCTATCTATCCGTCCGTCCATCTGTCCATCATCTATCTATCTATCTATCTATCTATCTATCTATCTATCTATCTGTCTGTCTGTCTGTCTGTCTATCTATCCGTCCGTCCGTCCGTCCGTCATCTATCTATCTATCTATCTATCTATCTATCTATCTATCTATCTATCTATCTATCTGTCTGTCTGTCTGTCTGTCTGTCTGTCTGTCGTTCTATTGTTATATCATTCAGTCTATCATTCTATCTATCTATCATCTGTCCGTCCATCCATCCATCATCCATCTATCTATCATCTGTCCGTCCATCCATCCATCCATCCATCTATTTATCTATCTATCTATATGTCTGTCTGTCTATATGTCTGTCTGTCTGTCGTTCTATTGTTATATCATTCAGTCTGTCATTCTATCTGTCATTCTATCTACAGCATCCATCAATCCCTCCATCCATCAGTTAATTATCATGCATGCAATTGTTGTGATCATATTACTTGAGAGACTAAATTAAACATTTGTTTGTTTGTTTGTTTGTTTTTATGCATTTGTCATTCTGCAAGACCATTTAAAATAAACTAATGAAGAATGGTGACCAGTGACCAACTAGAAACAAATTGTGACAAACCACCTCAAATAAATGCTATTATATATTCACATACGTTTAACCTAAAAAATCAACAAAAAAATTTACACTATCAACTACCCATTTCCATCCAGCTATATGAATATATGCATAGACCAATTATTCCAGAGAGTGATTTTAAAATTGGTCCCCTGGTTCAAATTCTACATAGAAAGTCCACAAATTCAACACAGAGCGTCAAAAACACGGTGTGACATTTCAGTTCAAAGCCTTGTTCTTTCCTCTGGTTCAGAATGGATTGTTATCGCACACAGTAACCCACCCTGTGATAATTATCGTCAATAATTTATGCAGGCGGGCAGTAGATGGTGTTTTTTTAAATGGGGTTGCTGTCTGCAGTCGTGCTCTGCCTGCTCCTGCTCATTTAGCTGGCTTTAATGTGCCATCTACCATTATCTATATGAGTCTGCTGTGCTTGTTTTTCACCGCTGTAGTTTTGTGCAAAGGGGCCGGTTTTTCTCCCCTCTCTCTCTCCCTCCTTTCCCTCCCTCCTTTCTCTCAGACTCTCTCTGGCTTCATTTTTTGTTTTTTCTCTCTTGTGTTTTTCTTCTTTGTGTTTCCATGTCACCCTTGTTACTTCAGTCCCTCTGTTTTTTTCCCCTTCACACTCTCTGTTCACCCTTTTACACATAAAACTATACATTTAACAAAACATATGATGGTTTAACTGTATGATGTTTTTTATACCATGGTAATATTTTATTTATATGTAACATTGTCATACTTTCTAATGCTGTAGAAATTACATTTTTAACATTTATTTTAGACAAAACAAATTACAGATTTAATGTATGAGTTGCATACATCAGCACAGCATAATAAATAAATAACTAATCATCCTACTGAGCTTTTTTTGGGGTTTTCGATTTTTAGTAAAAAAAATATGTTAACACACCACACCTATATTCAAGATACATTATCTAAAAAATGCTTATGCATAAGAGGTTGAGATATTTTTACAGGAAATAAAGTATGGCAAGCCATTTAGCTTAAATTGTTCCCAGCGTTAATCGTCGTAATTGCATTTTTACTAGTAAGAATTAAATTAGAAGAGCTCTATAATTGTATAATTCAATTATTACTAGTAGTGCTGTCAAAATTAGCACATTAACGCATGCAATTATTTTTTTCAGTTTAACACGTAAAAAATATTTAATGCAATTAACGCAGCATCCGTTTTTTTTGTCATTCTTGGGCTAGCGTTACATTATGTGATCACTCTTTTAATCATGCAAATGCTTTTAAACCATTCAAGCGCGACAAGAGAGAACACACTGTCTGTGAATGTCCTGACTATGCACAGAAAGACACGCACCAGTATCAAGTTCTCTTTCGCACTTGAACGAACAATAACACACAAAGTTATGCCAAAATGCCCATTTTGACGAGTATTCTCATAAGAGCAGTCTTAAATGAGTTAAATAAAGTCTTGAACTTGTGAGAAAATGAGATGCGCATGACAGCGCATCAGATCCGGGTCATGTTCGGCAGCACAGATCTTAAAGTGACAGCAGCCTAATAAACCAGTTGCTGTGATGTCTGTCATTAATGTTAATTAAAGAACAAAGGTAACAGAGAAATTTGTAGCTTTAATAAGGATTAATCTGTATTTAATTTATTATTTATGCAGTGCAGACTGTTTGATAACTTTATTCAATTTCTGCATATATGTCAGACAGGTAGGAAGGCCACAGGTAAATATGACATTTATTATGATTGGTTTATGTGAAGATAAACCAACAATTAAACAACTTAAAATAAAAGGTGTTGTTTTTTTAAAGCCAAATAAATATTGAAATTGATATAGCTTTCAATTATACTGTAATGTTGAATGTCTATCATTAATGTTTTCAAAAAAATCAATTTCATATAGACATCAGTAGCAGTATTAGTATCAGTGATACTGGCCTTCATTCATAAAAAGATGCCATTGCAACAAATATTTAAAATATACTGTCTTTAAGTTGTTTCTACATTAAATTGAAATTATTACAATATAAAAAATTAAAAACTCCATAGTCCGTAGTTAATTGCAATTATTCGTGATTAATTACAGAAAAAATCTAATTGTAATTGTTACTAGTAAGAACTAAATTGAGTTCTCTAATTGAACTGTTACTAGTAAAAATGCAATTACGACGAGTAACGCTGGGAACATTTTAAGTTAAAATGGCTTGCCATAATAAAGACGAATGCTCATAACGAATGTAATTTTTTTTTCTTTGCAGCCAATGCAGATATCAAAATGTTCAAATACTGACCACTTAACCAGCCTGTTCAACATTTTGGTCTCTCAATAATCTGGAGCAATTGCTTTTTTAGTCTTTAGCACAATTTATTCATTTATTATGTGCCACCTTTGCCTTTAGATTCATTTAAAGTGTGAATGTCTTTATATGTTTGTGGACTGACACACATATACAGTTGTTAGACTGGTAAATTGATGGCTGTTGGTGCACTTACCTCAACCGTGCTGTTTTCTGCTCAGATCTCTAGTGGTATTTGTCTGTTTCGGGCGTTCAAGCGAATGTGTTCGTCTTGTTTTCCTGCTGTAGTGCGTTTGATGTCTGCTGTAACAGTTTCTCTTTATGAACAGGCCCTTTCAGGCAAAGTGGTGATAAAGAAGGAGCGATAGTGGACAAGAAGGCTGTTTTTGAGCTGAAATGAGGCCGAATACTGTCAGAGGGTTTGCTGGCTCTCACTCTTGAGATGTGCTGAGGTTCCTGTTGTCTGAATCGCAGTCTGCCCGGGCAAAACGTGAGCGATTTTGCCAGCTTGCTGCACACTTTGTGCTGACAAAGACTTTTTATGACAGAAGACACACATTTTTTAGCTGCCTAAGAGAAGTGTTAGCTGGAGGGAACGTGTGTTTGTGTTGGAGAAATGGAGGGAAAGCAAGACAGAAAGAGAGGCAGAACATGAAAGCTTGTTTTCCTGCGGAAACCCACCAGTTGCACATCAGACGTTATTAATGCCAGACATGTTTTCCTAAAAGAGAAGACGTACGGCGTGCTTTCAGGCCCTTTTTGTTGTCATTTAAATTAGGGGCTCTTCAAATCTTACCGTTTGTTGGTGCAGAAGTTCTAAGCGAACTCGAGGTTTCATACAGTCTGACATTTCTCTTCCTGTCTCCCTCTTTCTCACCCATGAAAGAGGCGCTCTCGGATCGTTTTGCCTTCCTTTGGCACTACGAAAGTTCAGGGTCAGCATTGACTGAAAGTGATACACTCTCCCAGGGGAATCTGTGCACTTTCCAAAATGTAAATCGCACCTCAGAAAAGAAGCATCCTCGTTTATGTGTGTGTAAGCGTGCGAGTGTGTGCGCCGGCTCCCCTGCTGTTCTCTAAGCTAGCACTGCTCACCTTTAAACAGCACAACAATAATCAATGGGCCGTTATTAATGATAAAAGTCATTTATGTACACAGTTCTGGCCTCCCGCAGGGCTCGATACGACTTTGTAGTTGTGGAGAAGCATTTGTGCTTGATCTGTGCTCTGTATTGGATTCTTCAGCAGGGCAGCCAGTCTGACTGCGGTCCTCTCCAGAGCACCGGCGAGGCTATCGGCTCAATCGCACAGCGGATTGATCCAACCTTTCAGAAAATATGGATGTGCTCCATGCCAAATGAATTCAGCAGGACGGCTGTAATATGGACGTATCTTTACTTTAACCATTGTGAACTGAAAATCACTGAGGCAAAATGTTTGATTATATTGACTGAATTGTTGATGGTCTCGCATTCCTCTCAAATGCACGGGACATTTGGTTTCTAACAGGAGAGAAATGGATTATCGGTATCGGGGGAGTTAAATCTCCTCTCTCTCTGAAAATATTATCGGATTCCAAATCACAGAAAAGGACGCTGTACGAAATATTAAGTGTAGGGACATTAAACTTTTAGATTTGTTCAAAAACAGACTACCAAACTAGAAGGCAGTTTATTATGGCGTCTTATAAGATGTCTTGTTTTGGATCAAATTTAAAGCAGATTTGGGTGTATATCATGGAGAAGGCAATCCCATAATGCATCACAATTAGCTTATCCAAGATGGCGAAGAAAAGTGTCATACAATACTGAAAAAAATAGTGCTGTCAAAATTAGCGCGTTAAGGTATGCTTTTTTTTTTTTTCAGTTTCACGCGTTAAAAATATTTAACTCAGCATCCGTTTTTTCTGTCATCCTTTAGCTAGCATTACATTATATGATCATGTAAATGCTTTTAAACCATTTAAGCCCGACAAGACAAAAGAGAAAGTGCTAGCTGTGAATGTCCTGACTGTGACACACACGAGACACAGATGCGTGCCATAATCGAGTTCTCTTTCGTGCTTGAATAAACAATAACACACAGAATTATGCCAAAATGCCCGTTTGTCGAGTATTCTCATAAGAGCAGTCTTAAATGAGTTAAATAAGGTCTTAAATGAACTTTGTTGTTGTGAGGAAATGAGATGCGCCTTCCGCGTCATGTTCGGCAGCGACAGATCTTAAAGTGACAGCAGCCTAATAAACCAGTTGCTGTGATGTCTGTCGTTAATGTTAATCAAAGAACAAAGGTAACAGAGACAAATTGTAGCTTTAATAAGGATTAATCTATATTTCATTTATAATTTATGCAGTTAAAAAAAGGTGTTTGATAACTTTATTCAATTTCTGTACATGTCTAACAGGTAGGAAGGCCACAGGTAAATATGACATTTATTATAATGTTTTTTGTGAATATTGTTTTAAGTTCACTTAAATTAAAAGTTATTTTTTTAAAAGCCTATTAAATGTTGAAATTGATAGCTTTCCATTATACTGTAATGTTGAATGTCTATCATTAATGTTTTTAAAAAATCTATTTCATATAGACATCAGTAGCAGTATTAGTATCAGTGATACTGGCCTTCATTCATAAAAAGATGCCATTGCAACAAATATTTAAAATATACTGTCTTTAAGTTGTTTCTGCATTAATTTGTAGAGTAACTGTGAAATTATTACAATATAAAAATATTACAAATGCCAATGTTTTTAATCACGATTAATTACAGAAAAAAATGTGTGATTAATTAGTTAATTTTTTTTAATAGATTGACAGCACTAGAAAAAAACAAATATTGTGTTTTTCATTAAATTAAATTATTGTGTATTTAGCTTAGCAACACCAAATACAAAAACATTAAGCAGCACAACTGTTTTCAACATTGATAATAATAAGAAATGTTTATTGAACATTTTAGAATGATTTCTGAAGGATCATGTGACACTGAAGACAAAATTCAGCTTTGCATTATCAATAAATTACATTTTTAAATATTTTAAAATAGAAAACATTTTAAATTTGAATAATATTAAAATTTTACTCTGCTGAATTACTGTATTTTTGATAAGTGCAGCCTTGGTGGGCATAAGAGACCTCTTTCAAAAACATAAATAAATAAAAAACTTTTGAACAATGTATTTATTTCGATGCTGAAACGTATTTCTTCTTATTAAATATTTACTATTGCATGTTATGTATTTTAAAGACTTTTTAGTCTCTAAAATCTCTGAGCTGAATCTCCCGTATGCCATTTGTGCAAAGCGTTTCAAATCACTCATCTGCGAAGCTGAGTTAAACAAATTACATACTACAACCCCGGAATATAGAGCAAGTCATGTGATCCACAGGCCTAGTGGTAGAACTAATCAACCAGTTTGTACAACCCCTATTGTGTGCGTGGTGTATAAATGAAAAACTATATATAATGAGAAAAAACAAGAGAGACACTGAAAGGAAATTACACTGGCTGAGCATAAATCATATTAATTATAAGGCAACACCATATTAAGAACTCGTGGAGAGAAAATGAAATGATCAAAGCTCATCTCTTGCTGGAGTTAATGAAAATACTAATTACCTGATGATAAACTGAGAGTACAGAGAGGGAGAGAGAAAGGGAGCACATTTGTAGTAATCGAGAGGTAATAAAGTTTCCATTTTATGCTGAGTCATTCTGTTTGACTGGTTAATTGAGCATCACTGCACAGACTTTATTGGTCAATTACATCCCAGCATCTGATGACTCAAACTGTACCATGCTCAATTATTTATTACTTACGGATACTTTCAGTCCTGGATGCTAATTACAGTGATTTTACCATGAGTAAAGAATGTCCTAAAACCTCCTTAATCAGTAAAATCACTGTATCATGCAGCCTATTGCAGTGGGAACAGCAATATGATAAAGATACCAACATTCAATTAATAGTAATATTCAGTTGACATTATGCAACATAATTGGCAGATTCATACAAAATGTGCCACGTACACTACTATTCAGAGGTTTTTAATGATTTTTATGTCTCTTATGCTCACTGTGGCTGCATTTATTTAATACAGTAAAAACAGTAATAGTGTGAAATATTATTACAATTTAAAATAACTGTTTCCAATTTTAATATATTATAAAATATAATTTATTCCTGTGATCAAAGCTGAATTTTCAGCATCATTACTCCAGTCTTCAGTGTCACATGATTCTTCAGAAATCATTCTAATATGCTGATTTGGTGCTCAAGAAACATTTCTTATGATTATCAATGTTGAAAACAGTTGTGCTGCTTAATATTTTAAAATGTATCAACATTTTGCAACAGTTTCACATATGATTAAGAATTCAGAATTTAGAGTCTGCTTTATAGCGTGTTTTTTAATGCGCATTATTGGAGTGTTTTAGTGCAGTTTATATGATGGTGAGGTCTTCTAGTCACTGCCTTCAATCAAGAAATACACTCCACGACACACACACACACACACACCTAGATCATCTCTGCAATCATCGCAGGAACCCTCTCATGCTGTCTTTGTTTAATTTGCAGTTAATATCAGATTTTGCCCCCATTGATTTCCTCTCTGTGTTTTCACTCTAAATAATTCAGTGACATTCTTCACCTCTCTGTCTCTGTATGTCTCTCTCACACACACACACACACTCTCTCGCTCGCTCACTCTCTGTATAGTCATTTAATGCTCAATAAGTGGGTTAAAATTGGACAATGGTGGATGGGACCGTTTTGACGTGTGGCGGTGTGGATTTTGTCCCCTAGAGGAGGTGCGTGGATGGGGGTGTCAGGAGCAGTAATATGGGGGAGCTGTGTAAATTTAGACAGACGACAGAGCACAGCAGTCAATCAGAGCAATCAAGACATACATCAATAGTGGTTTCCCCTGTTTGAGCAATGGATAATGGACAGAGAACAGAGAGAGAGAATATAGTGAGGCTGAAGTCAACAACTTCACACAACAATCAGTGGTGCTCAAAAACTCTTTGTTGGATTCAACAAAATATTCCCGGTTAAAGAGGCTACAGTATTTTACTTTAAAATTACATGAAATGTCCCATTAGATCTAGTACAGTTTTTCAGTATAAAGAGTTAGGGAACTTACCAATTAACCAAGTTTTACAGTCTTTTACTGTTAAAATCCGGATCATTTTATACAGTGTAGTGCATGTCAGACGGTCCACTGATGATGTTGTTGGTGTCAGTCTGACCTCTCATTCACCTTCATTTCCTGCCCTCACCCTGACAGCTTGATCAGGTCGACCGGTGTTAGGGGAGCGTTGGGGGAGTGTTGGGGCGGCGTTGCGAGAGCGTGAGGGCAAATCCAGCTCACCGGGGCTCCAGCCTTACCTGTCAGTCTCAGACATCGGGGGGGCTCGAGGTGTCCCTGGTGGCCTCTAGTTAGAGACAGTTCTCACTCCCGATGACCCGCAGCCGTCTCGCCCAGACACAGAACCGACATGCTAATCAATGATGGTCTGTCAGGTTGACGGGCTGATAAGACGAGACGAAAATGACTGGGAATGAACTGCAGCCGCGTGTGTGTGTGTTTCAGGGTGTTGCAGGTGTCTGCTCTGGTTTGGTCCTGCCGTGCGAAGGAGTGCTGGGAAAGTGATGCTATATTTGGTTAAAGATTTCCTTCACGTGTGCAGTCTGAGGGGTTTGTCAGAATGAATGTGTGTGTTTAACGTGCACAATAACAACGGCCTGTAGAGGAAATGCTCAAAGATTTATCTGTGTATATCTTGAGTGTAATCCTGTGTGTGTGTGTGTGTGTGTGTGTGTGTGTGTGTGTGTGTGTGTGTGTGTGTGTGTGTGTGCTTGTTTATGTGATTTATGAGGACACAAATTTGTATAATGACATGGGTATTACACTGGTATTACAACGTAAACGTGTTTTATGAGGACATTTCCTGTGTCCTCGTAATAAAAATAGCTTAAAAACATACTAAACAATGTTTTATTAAAAATGTAAAAATGCAGAATGTTTTCTGTGATGGGTAGGTTTAGGGGTGGGGTAGTGTAGGGGGATAGAATGTACAGTTTGTACAGTATAAAAACCATTACGTCTATGGAATGTCCTCATAATGTAGTTGCACCAACAACGTGTGTGTGTGTGTGTGTGTGTGTGTGTGTGTGTGTGTGTGTGTGTGTGTGTGTGTGTGTGTGTGTGTGTGTGTGTGTGTGTGTGTGTGTGTGTGTGTGCGTGTGTGTCTAAGTAGTGTGTAACAGGATCTAATGGATGATATTTCAGTCTGGCAGAAGGATGTTAATGAGATCACACAGTCACCCTCACAAATACCCACACATTTTTACCTAAAAATTACCACAAACCATAGACTTCTGTTGTTTTTGTTTTGATTTAGTACAGACTAACCCTACCCCTTAATACAAAACTTTATTTATTTATTTATATTTTTGTTTATTTATTTATTTATTTAAAATATTTTTTGTTTATTTAAAATATTTTTTGTTTATTTAAAATAAGTATTTATTTATTTAATTTATTTGGTAAAAATATTTAATATTTATTCCTTCATTTATTTAGTCATTTAACTACTTTGTTAGTCATCTTTTTTCTTTTTTTAGGGCTTCCAAATGCTGGTTTTGTCATATTTAGGTAACTATTTGAGGGCAGATTTGTCTCTAAATTTGTCCACTTTGTGAACCCACTGCAACACACATTCTAAAAAAGCTATAATGGGACAACTGACAGACCCAGCACACGTTTGTTTTTCTGTCATGGTAGAGACTTTCCATTGACTTCTGTTGTTGTTATACTGATCTATTTTTTAAGATGTTTAATTCCCCTTAACCCTAAACCTAACACTGCCAGAAGCCATTTAGCATTTTTATTAAAGGGGACTTACTATTTTTCAATCTTGATTTTGTATTTGGGCTCTACTAGAATAGGTTTTCATGCCTGAATGTTCAAAAAAACATTATTGCAGCACCTCTCTTGCCAGTCTGTCAGACTGATGGCAGAAGGTCTGGACTCTATCGCAGCTTTCATTGGTCGAGGTCCGCTCAAGAGGACGTTTGACTGACATGTAACGCAACCAATCACAGTTCGTTTTGTTCCGCGTCATGTTTAGGGGCGTGAAAATGTCGATGTCCCTGCAATAACAGAGCGGCTTGCATCTATAAATTATTCATTCAAGAACGTTGTGCAAGTTTACTGCAACAATGGAGCCGCGAACTTCACATTTTGAAAATCCAGCGTTTAGTTGATCCTGGTAAGTGTTCATTGTCACAGTTGTAAACACGACAGCGTTCTTCTTCCACGAGGGAGATTGGAGTCGCGACATTTGTTTCCAGGCGGACCGTTAAAGAACGCAACACACACGTCTCACGGACATCCTGTAGAATTCAACCAATCAGATTACAACTTCAAAACTCCTGAAGTGTTTCCAGTTAAGTGTGCCATATGCATCAGACGTTCAGCCAACGGTCCGTGGGCATGACGTCTAGGGCTGAGACTAGTCTATCAGTAACACTCTGTTTAGTTCCTGTCTCTATCAAGCCCCTCCTTCCGAAAAACGCAATGTGCTCTGATTTATCGGCTGGAGCAGTGTGTTGTGATTGGTGAACCGCTTCTAGTGTGTTTTCGAAATATCACGGCCCTTACCATAACCGCGAGTTTCAACACAACTCAACTAGGCCCCGCACATTTATTTGCATATGCCTTGGGCAGGATTTATTTAAGTGAATACTGTGACATGTTTAATCCCAGAAAAAAAACATAAGACTACAATGGAGGCGTTTCAGGGAGTTCAGAAACAGTGACACTGATAAAGAGAATAACTGATATAGATTATTGAGCTCTGCAGACCATTTTCATGCTCAAACAGCAACATTACACATTACAAAAGAAAGCTGAAGATGTAAAAAATCATAATAGGACCCCTTTAAGACATTATTTCATGTTTATTAAGTTAGAATTGGAAGGTCATTTCAGGCTTTACAGTCCCCACTACGAATATCTGAAACATTACCCACACACAAAAATCTATTTTTTAAACACTTTTAGTAAAAAAACACAACTCTCCACAAATTTCGGCTTTAAGCCTTTTATTTTGAGTATGCATACATTACACATACAGTATAGCAAGATTTTTATGGGTCAATTCAATATAATCGACACAAACTGTCACAGATCAAAACAAACACTGTTACTCTGTTGCTGACATTGGAGACATGATCAATTATTCATGAACTTCTTCTTAATAACTACCCAAATATTTAAAATATTGTTATTTAATAATTCATGCACAGAATATGAATGCATGCACAAACTCATGAATGATGTCACAGAGTTCAACAAACAAAACAGAAATATCTTTTATTAATTCTATAAACATTAAACTAAAGCAACATTTTTGTGTTTTATGAAGAAAATATGAATGATGGTTGTCAGACCGTTGCTGTGCTGTTCTGAGTGGCTGTTAACCAGTTGCTAGGGTGTTCTGTTTGGTTGCATGGGCATTGCTAGTTGGTTCCTTAATGATCCAAGTCAAAAGAGCTATTTTTTGACACTAGATACAGTACTTTTTTTTTTTTTTTTGCATTATACACTTTTTTTCAGTTTTCATGTTTTTGATCACTTAATCAAGTAATAGTACACATCTCTTCAACAACAAAAAAAGCGATTTGGGGATGTATTCATGTTTGTAACACAAACAACGCAGAATGAGTTACACAGTGAAGTATAATACTTAAAGGGATAGTTCACCCAAAAATGAAAATTACCCCGTGATTTACTCACCCTCAAGCCATCCTAGATGTATATGACATTCTTCTTTCAGACGAATACAATCACAGTTATATTAAAAAATGTCCTGGCTAATCCAAGCTTTATAATGGCAGTGAATGGCAGCCCAAAATTTGAAGCCCAAAAAGGTGCATCCATCCATTATAAACATACTTCACACGGCTCCGGGGGGATAATAAAGGCCTTCTGATGTGAATCGATGGGTTTGTGTAAGAAAAATATCCATATTTAACACGCTATAAAGTAAAATATCTAGCTTCCACCAGACTGCCTTCAGTATTCAAGTTATGAAAAAAGCGTAATTTTGCGTGTATGATGTCTGACGTAGCGTAAGCGTTTTGAATTGTGAGATGCGTTACACTTTTTTCGTAAGTTGAATACGGAAGGCGGTCCGCCGGAAGCTAGATATTTTACTTTTTAAGGTTTTAAATATGGATATTTTTCTTACACAAACCCATCGATTCAAGGCCTTTATTAACCCCCCAGAGCTGTGTGGATTACTTTTATAATGGATGGATGCACGTTTTAGGGCTTCAAATTTTGGGCTGCCATTCACTGCCATTATATAGCTTGGATTAGCCAAGACATTTTTAATATAACTCCGATTGTATTCGTCTGAAAGAAGAATGTCATATACACCTAGGATGGCTTGAGGGTGAGTAAATCATGGGGTAATTTTCCTTTTTGGGTGAACTATCCCTTTAAGGATAGAGGTTTGTTCAATTTACTAAACCTTAAAGTGATTTGAACCCAGCTAACAGGGAATGTTCTCAGAACTGTTCTCCTGGCAAGGTTCTCCTAAAGTTATGAACAAACATTCTTCCAGTAAAGTTATCTGGTCTTTAATAATGTTCTCAAAATGTTAGCACAAAAACAATATTTATACATCGTTCATGGAGTGTTTCTTTCTGAAATGTCGGATGGTCATCTAACATTTTTTTAATGTTATCGCTTGTTTCAGAATGATCAGAGAATGCTCAAAAGTAACGTTCCCATAATGTTTGAGGAATGATAAAATGGAATGTTTCCTTAATGTTCACATAACCAACATTTAAAAAAAAAAAAAAAAAAAACATTAAATTGCCCCTATTATGCTATTTTAAAGTTTCTAGTTTTGTTTTGGATTTTCCTGCAAAAAATGCTTTAATTTTCTCATACTATACATTGTTACATCTGCATGAAAAGGCTTGATAAAGGATCCAGTCTCTGTAAATCCCTCCTTTCCGAAAGCCTACTCTGCTCTGATTGGTCAGGTGGCCCAGTCTGTTGTGATTGGTCTACTGCTTACAGTGCATGCTGGAAACTAAATGTCCTGAATTTCAGCTCCGGAGGCTTCCTCAGCACATGATACACAGTGATACGAACAGTAACGATGTCATCATTTTACCGTATCAATTTGAGCGCAAGTCCTCATACCTCAGAATTGCTTTAGTGGATTTAGTGGATTTGCTTTGTCAGCGCAGAAAACAGCGTCTTTTCGACAGGTCGACAACATGAACCAAACTCTTCCAGTCTCAGCTACAATTACAGTGTTTGAGGGTCAAAGTAGACGTTGTTTGCGTACAGCCAATGAAGACCATAGGTTGGCATTATGCAAATGTGTTACAAACCTTTGTAGGTTCAAACAGGAAGTAAGACTGGTATCACTGACGACTCATTTCAGGCAGTTCAGAATCGATTCTTTTTTTTTAATTTGTCGTGCACTTTGATCTTTAAAACTTTGCAGACCTTTTACATTCACAAACAGCGTTATTACACTCTACATGATAGGTAATTTTATTTAATTTTTTTTAAAGCGTTTTAATATTCAAAGAAATTACGTTTTCATAATTTGCGGAACGTTAGCAAAACATTCTTAGAACATTTGATTATCTGAGACAATGATCATTCATGCATATTCATTTATATACCCTAACCCTAACCTAACCCATGATTTTGTCATGTTTTGAGATGTTTCATCTCTCAAATACCAAATAAGTGTTGAGCATGCTGACTGACAATGCTAAAATAAACATCTTACTCTTAATGCTCTCTGTGTGTCTGTCTCTCCTTCTCTCTGGGTGCTGTAAATGAGTTGGGCTAACCTCTCTGACCACGCTCTTTCCTGTCTCTGCTGAACCACACATCTCATAAAATATTTAATGTGCTCGGGAGTGACCGACCTCTCTTCTCCTCTCTTCTTCTTTTCAATTCATTTTTTCCACCCATCTATTCCACTGTCCCTGTCCTGTCAAGTTCACTCCTGTCCTCGGCCTGATCCTCTCCTTCAGTGCGTTGTTCTTAAAGAAACATTTCACTCAAAAACGGCCAAATCACATATGACACCTAGTGTATATGGATGAGGCTGGTCACACAAAATGAAATTTTCAGAAGAATCTTCACACAGACAGCTCGTTTGAATATAATAAAAGTTCATAGTGACCACAACTGCCAAGCTTCAAAAAGAATCAGTTGAGTCAATGACTCAATGATTGATTCATAAAGACAGAGGCTTCATCCGAAATCGCATATTTCCCTACTATATAGCAGGTGAAAAACAGTATGTGACAAAAGCAGTATGTCCGAATTCACAAAAGAGTAGGCAAAAAGTACCCGGATGACCTACATCTTCCGGCGAGATTCTGAAGTGTGCATACGATGGATCTATCCATGTATCCCATGAGGCCACGGGAGAGGATTTGTGAATGGCAGTAACTGACGCTGCTAAGTCACATGATAATGACAACAGGGTGAATGTTGTATGTCTAGATTACATTCATACTTTATAGAATGTACTTTTTTAGCTGTCATGATGTAATTACTTATTCAAAATAAGTATCTACTCAAGAGAGTATGCGATTTCGGACGCAGCCAGTCACTTGTGTTGTTCCTGAATGAATCAGTTTTTTTGAATGAATTGGTTGAATGAATCATTCAGTGACAGACTGCACACTACTAGCATACTACTCTTACTATTTTTATAAATTTTATATTTAACTTACTATAAATATAAAGGGTAGTATGCTAGTGTTGGATTCCAAATTTACCATTTTGCTCCTAGAATTTTGAACTAATCATTTGAGTAAATGACTCTCATAAAGGCTCTATGTTTCATTCCTAAATAAATCAATGATTTTGAATGAATTGTTTGAGTAAATTACTCAATGACTTTTGTTCCTTGAATGAAACAGTCCGAAATCGCATACTCTGTTGAGTAGGTACTTACTTTGCGAGCTCTAAAAAAGTATGTTCTATATAGTATGAATGAATGTGTGTAGTATGAATGTAATCTGGACGTACTACATTCGCCATGTTGTCATTATCATGTGACCTACCAGTGTCAGTTACATCTTTTCACTGCCATTCACAAATCCTCTCCCATGGCCTCATGGGATAGTAAAGTAAAATGTAATTTATTCCTGTGATCAAAGCTGAATTTTCAGCATCATTACTCCAGTCTTCAGTGTCACATGATCCTTCAGAAATCATTCTAATATGATGATTTGCTGCTCAAGAAACATTTTTTATTATTATCAATGTTGAAAACAGCTGTGCTGCTTAATATTTTTGTAAAAACTGATATATTTTTTGATGAATAAGAACTTTATTTATTTATTTATAGCTTTACAATTGTGGTTACTGCAAACCACAATTGTGTGTGAAGATTCTTCAAAACTCTTTTTTATTTACAGAGCGGAAATAACAGTATGCAGGTTTCTTGTCTTCTCTGAATTCCCTATTTTCATCCCCTCTCCGCATCTGCCATTTTTCTCATTTTCTAAACATCTTCTAGCACTTATCTCTTCATCTGTTTTCTCATGACCTCTCCAGCCTCTCATTTCCTGCCCTCTCTCATCATCCTCATCTGCATGTCTGAGGTCACATCTATGATGCTGCAGTTATTCTGATGTCATGTCCATCTGCTGACGCTGACCTCAGACTGCAGGACATTCCATCCTATTTCATTCCTCTTTTTGCATATGGTTCGGCATTCTAGCACAGTGCCACCAGATCTGCGGCTGGTGTCTTGTTTAATCAACACTGATGAATATTTGATGGTGTGGTGGTGAGCGCAGGGGTGGCCCAGGCCGGTTCTCTCATTATCTACACACACACACACACACAGCCTCCGTCTCAGCCGGCAACACACACACACACAAACACACACACCCAGACCCACGGCCTTTAAGCCTTGAGCATGAAGTTTCAAACTTCCACTAGACTCAAGCTGATGAATATATTCAGTCATTCATCGGCAGTTCACGCTTATCCAGATTGAAATGTGACGACTCGATGAGTTTATAGTGGCACAGTGTTGGCCCGTCCTGTCAGATCTTGTTTGGGATATGTTTCATGCATAATGTATCGCATTAGGGCTATCTTTACCTCTGCGTGCAGACATCTGTGATCGATAAGCCATTCATTGGGATAAATGATCAGCTGGCTATTTTTTCCCCATGTAAAGATCTGTGGAAGTTTCTACTAGAGACGTTTGATGTCGTTCTACAGACAAGATTCCACTGCTATGATAATATCCTCAATGGTTTAGCAGAATTAAGCTTTGTTTTAAGGATTTAGTTTTAATCGGTTTAAAAGGGCTATATGTAAGGATTTCCATGTATTAATCGATTTTTTATTGCCAATATGTGAACAGCTTGTAGCGAAACCTAAAAAAAAACAGACCTTCGCCGATTTCCTAGGTTGTCTATGAAAGCCTGTAGAATGTTTTTTGTGTGAAAGACTCTTGACGTTTTTGCCGGGAAAATCAAAAGGATGTGACGTTTACGAGCGCTCCAGAGAGCCTCTCTTCCTTTCAATGACACATGAAACGAATGCTTATAATGTTCAGGATAATGCCGAAAGAGTCATTCTGTACTGTAATGTTAATGTGTAATGCAAAGAAAAGGGAATAATTCAAACTATATTCTTACATAGCCAGATCTATATAGTCTAGCTATAGTCTCAAATATACTTTATAATCAAACTATCATCTTAATTACCTCATCTGTCAACATGATGCTGGTGAATTGCAGAACTTGTGCAAACATTTCCACATCACAATGATCATATGCTGTCATTGTTGTGTGTTTTTGATATTGAGAGGAAGGTGTGCAGCACATATTTACATATGCATCTAACCGTCGCTCTCAGCAGCGTGGACGCCGTCGGGATGTTCGTTAACAGTATCGCTGCAAAAGTATTTCCAACTTCTTTTTACTTCTAAGAGAAGAATGAAAAATAACTTCGCCGTGAGTATATCGGGGCCTTGAATCACGTTCAGACCAGGGCTGTAACCACCAGGCATTGAGTACCCCCCCCCCAAAAAAATTGGAAACGGCCAAATTGTCCCCCCCAATATTACTCTCCATTACGCACTGCTCTGTTTGTTGTTAGGATGGCAGACATTTTAAAAAGTTAAAAAGTTACATTTTTATTTTTCTGTTCTGCCTCAGCGGTCTAACAGTGCTCGTCAATGTCAAAATGATGGCCAATCAGATCAAAGAAGGCGGGGCTTAATGGTCACTGAAGATTAGTGTGAATTCAAACGCGGCGCTTTCAGTTTTTACAGTGAAAGAGTGCGTGCATGGCTAGATATAAGTAGCTGAACATTTAATATTTGACAGCTGTTTCACGAAGGATATGTTAACATATTAGACATACAAACAAGAGTGAATGTGTGCATATTTTAAGAAATATTATTTGCGAAAAGTGCAAATGGGTTACTTCACAACTATATAGGCTATAATTAGACTTAGAATCCCTTTTAATCATTTAATTATTACATAATTATTTAAATAAAAAGACCAACTCCCCGCAAAATAAAAAAAAAAAAAACTTTGGTCTCCCCCACTGTTCAAGACATGGTTATGGCCTTGGTTCAGACTCTTCTTGCACTTTAAGTGTGCAAGCATGAGCAAGTAGCTGGCTGCAGTTCACTTAACGGCCACCGGTGTCGCTAATAACAAGGGTTTCTGAATTCTACATATAGACCCTTTAATTGTAATTACATTTTATGAATTAAACAGCTTGTAAACAATTTATCACCAGAAAAAAATTAAATAACTCGTTAAACATGATAATTTAAAAAATTTCTCATTATATAGAACCTTTTGGCATAAAGGGTTCTTTAAAATTGAGTCAAGAACCATAGGGTTCTATAAAGAACCCCACTGAAAATTGTTTCTAAGTTTGTAGTGAAATAATTTTTTACATGGTATTACAATATTAAACAATATTAAAATGTCTATAATATTTAAGGAAATTGCTACTTAGTGGACAATCTGACTGAAAAAAAAAATCCTTTTATTTATGTGATTTTTGTGCGTTAAGACATAAATCCTAATGCACTGAAACTCAAAGATAGCTTAATGGAGTTAGGTTATTATGACTCATTTGAGCATCAACTTTGTCTCAGATGTTTCTTCTGAAATGTAAATAGACACAAATGAGACAAATGTTAAGATCAAGTGAGAATATAGAGCTATAGAATGCATTGGGATAGATCATTTGGTCTTGGATATGAAATGTTCTTATTGAACTCTTTTGATTGCAGACTTTGGTATCTTGTCAAATCTGAGGCATTGTTGGGGTTTTTTCTCAGAAAAATCTGAAAAGCAAGAGCCTGGGGCAAAAGTCTTCATTCGTTCTCCATGCATCTCGTTGCTGTCTAGGAGAAATCATTATTTTTATTTTATTTCTAGTTTTTTGTTTTAGTTATCTTGTTCACTGCATCATCTGGAAGCGTGCTAGAGAAAAACAAAATCGATTTAGAGATGTATAATAACGCGTCCGCGGTTTTCCAACACTTTCTCCATGCAATCAAATGGCTTCAAAACTCCATCTGAAGGGCCCATTTGTAAACAGTGTCACCCAGAGCTGGTTTGTAAGTATCTCCACTCTTTGGTGAAGAGGGATTGCTGGAACAAACGATGAACTCCAGAGGCAAAATGAGGATAATGATGAGGGGCCAGTGTGTTCAATAGAAGGTCAAAAAGTGCAGGGCCCGGGGCCACGAGAGCGTTAAAGAGACAGGATGAGAAAAAGCACTTGACATTTATACAGCCCATCATAAAGAAACAGACTGACAGCTACTCTAACAATCACGTGCTTAAAGCTACAGCTGGATATTGTTTGGCAGGAACCTTGCTGGCTCTTTAATTTCTGTCAGTTTGTTCTTGAAGGGAGTATCTGGAGTCGACCTGTCTGCGGTATTTGATGCGCAGATAAATGCAGAGAGCCGAGCAGGTTTTGATCTGCATAAAGACTTTAACCTCTATTTCCTCTCAGCTGCAGTAAACGCCGTGGGTTTGGAAGGGGGGGTCAACCTTGCTTATCAAATATTTTTCAACTTAAATGACGGATTTATTAAACAAATAGGTTTTCGGTCTGACTCTGAACCCCTTGTGATTGAAATATGCCGTTGTGTCAACAGCCCGCCTCCACTCGACGCTGGCGAGATGCTGAAGATCACTGAATAAATACAAGTTGGAAATGAACACAGATCCGGAGGATTCGCTCTCCCAACCCCCTGTTTGACATTTCCGTCCACAGGCCATCCTTCATGGACATTGCTATAACCGATACCGAGCGGTGAATTTGCTCTGTGTGCACGTGTTTCCCATAAAAAAGCTGCTTTAGTTGCTAATGGACATATTGCTAATTACATTGCTTATTAAAATATCCTAATAATAAACAGTTACATCGTAACGCCATAGTCATATAAAATATTGTGTTTATTTAAATGTGTTTAATGCCTACTTAAAAACATATTGTAATTTCATTGGTGTCCTTGTTACTGTATAATTATATATTTAAGTACTGAATAATGTTAATTAACAACATGTACGGTAACACTTTATTTTACAATGTCCTTGTTACACGTTACATGTATTACTATAATCATAACTATAAATTATATATACATAATTACATGCAGCTAACCCTAAACCAAACCCTAATCCTACCCTAACCCTATAGTAAGTACATGTAGTTAATTATTATTACTCAGTTTTTAAATGTTTAATTAGACTGTAACACGAACACCTTAAAATAAAGTGCAATCACACTATATAGGATTAGGCTTTGGTCGAGCGTTAGTCGCATGTAATTATGCATAATTTACTGTGATAAGTACATGTAACATATGTAACAAGGACACTGTAAAATAAAGTGTTACCTTTAATTGTAATTTATCCATAGAATAGGCCTATATGAATAACAAAAACGTTACATATTGGCTAAATCGTTTTAAATTTTCCTGATATTTTAAGGCTGATAAATGATCTCCAAATCAAATGAGTTCACCTCATATTTGGATTTGATTTATTCTGCTGAGTCGGGGGGAAATCAAACAATTATTTCGATATAAAATAAGCTATGCTATCCAGGCGGCTTGATTTCTGCAGGAAAATTATAATTTCTTTTTATCAAATGTTAGAAATGGTAATGATCACGATATGACGAGCCATTCTCACTGCTCGTTTAACCGTGTAAATACAACAGAAGATACTTTTTCTCTCTTTCACATCCATCCACAGAATGTTTCTCTTTTTGCTTTAAATGGGTTAGCCGGTGTTCTTGTTGTTGCTGTTTGTAGCAGCTGAACTTTGAGGGTGGGATGCTGTTGAGTTGTGTTGATGAAGTATCTCTTGATTAATAGATCCATGAGGCAAACCGGCTGACATATGGCTCATGAAGCAGCTGGGATCTGTACCTGCGGCATCCCCTCCGGCCATTAACATATTAGAGGCTTTAGTGCAGGCAGAAAGACAGCAGCAGCCTAGAGCTGTTTGATATAGACTCTCAATAATGCATTACTCTTCAATCTGCTAGGGAGCTGTTCGTGGTGCTGAAATATGGCGCGTGCGCTTCTCAATGGCGTGGAACGCAGGCGAAACTTAAGTTTGAAATTAATATAAAAAGGGGTGGGGGGATTAGCGAAATGTTAAACATTTTTAAACAATAAAATGAAAACGATGAAATTATAATTAAGTCTCCGACATTACTGTAAAAAGCGAGCTGCTTATTTTAAAAAAATATATATATTATTTTAATTTAAAAATAAAAAATAGTTTATTATAAAATTATTTGTAATTAATGTAGTCAGTTTGATGCAGTCAAATTCGATTATTTATTTGACTTGAATAAACGAGTGGTTTTTACATTTTATATTATTTAACAAAATATTTTATAGTGTGAGAAAAAAAAAGATTCGATTTCAAAACTGAATCCCAAGGCAAATTGCCGAATAAAAATTACAACAGTAATAAAAGTACAGAGGATAATTTCTTGGAAAGATTCGTTCGTAGAAATTGTCGATATAAAATAGAAGGGGGAAAAAATACTGGAGCTGAGGTGTGCAGTATCGGATGCCAGAAACTCATTTAAAGCTGAAAATGAACAATTCTCTCACTTAACATGCTGTCGCACCAAGAGAGCGTCGAATTGCAAAACGATCCAAATGCTCGACTAGATTGGGAGAATTTCAGTGCCAGTCAAATCATCCCGGTCATTCTTTCCCAAAGAAAATGTCCATATACTCACTGCGTTCTTCTCTTCGTTGCCAAAAGCCAAACAGGACCAATAAATGTTTCTTTCTCCAGCAGCAGCACTGCAGCTGCGACCTGCTTTCATCAAGTGCTTCCCTGAAAAACCCCGATAGCTGTCTGAAAATATTGCATTTTATATCAGCAAAGCGCGATTAATATTGCATCACCTACATATAACATATCTTTTTTAAAGGCAGCAAAATGTAAAGCTCCCCTCCCCTTCCCCCTTGAATTTCTCTTCAATATTACAGTGAAAAAGATCTGCAGTGTCATTTTTATGAATAAACAAACTTTTGAAATTAGACGCCTTTTCTTTAGTCGTTGCGAAAGAGACTGTTTGGAGACGGCCTGCTCTCAGGCTTCATTAAATGTTTATTGTCAGTTCGGCAGGGTCTCACCTACAGCCTTCAAGAGTTTCTGGCTATTATAAGGATATCGAATCGCAGAATTCTATTCAGATGGAGATCTAATGTAATGCTCGTGTTACCTCATTTAGCAGACACGTGCATGGCCAAAAATTCCATTTGTTTGACACACTAACATCCCATTAGGGCGCCGATAACAATTACCGAGCTTTTTAATTAGTGTCTTGTTGTATTCCGTTTATTAATTTTCCAAACCACAGAGCATGAATTATTTAATAAACCGTAGTAAGGGTATAGGCCTATATAAATGTAATGCTCAAGGAGAATCATGGCCGAAATCGTGCGACAATTTTTAAACATTTTTATTATTATTATTCATTAGACCATTTTGTATCTTGTGTATTTACAATTTTGTCTGCAATTTATTATGTTAAATTAAAACATAAAAAGTAAAAACGTGAATTTCGTGGTAAAAAAAAATATATATTTTCACTGCATGGTCTAACGGAATGTCTGAGAAATTCAGATCATGGAAATGAAGAGAAATAAAAATGTATAAATAATGCATGTGTCTGGAGTAATGACTGTATATCAAAGATTTTTTGCTCATAAGGAAGTCACTGTAAGAGAAAGAAAGAAAGAAAGAAAGAAAGAAAGAAAGAAAGAAAGAAAGAAAGAAAGAAAGAAAGAAAGAAAAAGGGAAATGCTATTGGATCGATTTTCTTTCAAAACAAGCGAGGGTTGGGTTAATATTTAGTTGATTTTTTTGTGCGCCATTAAATGTTAATTATCTTTTATGTTTTAATTATGACATACAACTTTTATGTCCATATTTCCCTTTTTTTCCTAATATGTATTTTGAATGTAATTGTGTTAGATAGCTGTGAGTGTGTGAATAGATCTGATAAACATTCGACTTATAAACATGAATAATTTTTCCATTTCTCATTGATGTGTATGCAAAATATGAATAATAACAAGCTTAATGCAGTAGCTAAATATGTCTGAGATTTGTCTGTCTGTGCTGTAGAATAAGATATGCATCCAATGACAGCCTCCACTTTGATTTTCCATCGTTTATTTAGAAGATTGCCGGGACTTGAGCCCCTGCAGCTGGATTTGGCTTACAGAATGAGAGAAGTTTGGATGAGAGGATGGAAAGACAGCAGACTGTTGGACAGGTGCACAGGTATGACAGAGTGAGACGCACGTGGCCGCTGTTTGTAAACATACTTGTGCACAAAATAAAATCATTACAACGGTTTTTTTTTTTTTTTCAGGAACAATTAACACGACAAACAACGTTGTGTCTTTATGTGAAAACAGGCATTAAACAGTGACTTACACCATCCACAAAGGTCTACCAGTAGATACTCTATGTAGTGCTTGGTATTTTTTCTTTCAATGCATAGAATGTTTGCACTGCAAACCAAAGTAAACAAAACCAACGAAATTATATTTTAGGACAATTTTGCTTTAGACTGATCATCTTTATCATGCGAGTTAATATCCGCAGAGGAAGAATTCTGATTTGCCAATATAATTCTAAATAGACGAATAGACAAAATAATCAATAATAAAATAAAATAAAACTGGGAATTCAGCAAGTGTCATTTGTAGGCCTACGTATATTTATATATATACACAAAAGCATTAGAATATATCTAACCAATCTAAATAACAGTAGATTTCAGTGCAATTTCAACAAATACGAGCGGTGGTTGCCACCTTTATTATTTAAAAGGGACTCTGTATACTTCTTTTCCTATTCATCAGTTGTGTATTCATCAGAGCAGACCTTTGAAACATTGAATGATCACATTAGTTCATCAGCAAGACTGTGAAAATGGGATCTGCTTTTAACACATTTAATAATCAAAAATATAGCAGTTCCCTATTACGAATGAATAAGTACACAAATATGCTGAACAAAAATAAATAAATACATAAATACATAAATAAATAGGATAGAATTAAACTATGAGGTAATCCATCAATGGCTATTTTTCGTCTTTCTTCCGGAATAAACGTCATTTGGGGCAAAAACAAAAAACAAAAAACATAAACCTGGATGTATCTAAGAACCGCAGAAAAAGTAGTTCATCTGGATTACCTGTTATTTGCATACTTCACATTCACCAGTACAGTGAAAAGAAACATGAGTTGTGAAAATAAAACGGTACTAATCGAGAGCACACGCATTTGAGCCAAAGCGATGTTCCTTGGTCCCCAAAAGTCAGTTTTGTTTTGTCTTTAGTCCATCAGTGAGCCGCGGAAAATTTCAACCTCTTCTGTTTTTGTCTTTGGTTGCAAAACCATACTCGCACCACGTTCTTTTTGAGGTCCAATTTCTCGGCTATTGCCGCGATTTTCTCCGAGGACGGCCGAGGCTGGACCGCGAAATACGCCTCCAGAGATCGTTTCTCCGGGGCCGCTATGGAGGTCCGCTTGCGCTTCTTCTCGCTGCCGTTGAAAATGTCGGGTTTGCTCATTTTCTCGCGCTGGGCGCCCTCGGCCTCCTCCAGCCACGCCTGGAGGATGGGTTTGAGCGCGATCATGTTGTTGTGCGACAGAGTTAGCGACTCGAAGCGACAAATGGTACTTTGGCTCAGGGAGCCCACGCCTGGGATCTTCAGGTTGGCCAGCGCGCCCCCCACGTCCGCCTGAGTCACCCCGAGTTTGATCCTCCGCTGTTTGAAGCGCTCCGCGAACGCCTCCAGCTCCCTCGGGTCCGTGTCCGAGTCGTTAATAGAGGGCAGTCCGTTGTTGACGAGTCCCGGCGCGCCCTGGTGCGCACCGCCGTGGTGGCCCGGTAAGAGCCCGTGGTGAGTTAGCGGCGAGTTCATGTTCATAGCAGCCTGGTGGGACAGGTGGGTGAGCCCGTGCATGTGGGAGTGCGGGTGGGCCGACGTGGAGATCAAGCCCCCGCCGCCGCCGCCCCCGCCGCCTCCTCCGCCGGCCCCTTCGTGCGCGCTGGGCATCAGCGCGAGCGACGGAGAGCTGATGTGCTCCATGAGGTCGGGCGGCTCCAGGTTCTGGTGGTGGTGGTGGTGATGGTGGTGGTGGTGGTGGGCGAGTGGCACAGTGGAGGTGGACGAGCATGGCACGGTGTTCATCGTGTGGTACGTGGCGTCGGGCTTGAACGGGTGACTCTTACCCTGGGACACCGCGATGTCCACGGCCGCCAAAGCTTCGGCGCGGGCCAGGAGCGTCTCATCCAGACTGGCGAAGATGTTGCTTTGTAGCTGGAGTCGGAGAGAGAGCGAGAAAAAACAGAGAAACAGAAAGAAAGTGGAGATGTCAGCTGGGGAATAGTGTCAACACATAACACAGAGAATATTCCTTTTAAGAGGCTTCCAGTCATAAAAATTAATACAAAAAAAGGCTGAAGCCCGAGCCTTCAGTGAGCATGCCTTCAGAAAAGATCACAGGCGTGCAGATGATTGCTGTGGAATACATGAAAAAAACATTAAGGCAGTATATGCGCCTCCAGCGCTCCTCCTCGCGCGCAGAGGAGAACGCAGGAGAAAAGCAGAAGTTTGGAGCTCGTTTACCTGTGGAGTCTGCAGACAGGCTCTCCTGATCGCCTCCGAGCTCGAGTGCAGAGTTGTGTACTTGTGCTCAGGTAAGCTGGGGTGCATGGCGAAATGATGCTGTTTGCTGTTCATGGACATCATGTTTGCGCGAGATCCGGCTCAGATAAAGTGCACGAAAGGAGGACAAAAACCCAAGCGAGAGGCCAGGTCCTCCCGCCTCCTCTTCTGGCGTCTTGCAGCAGTCGGGCGGATGCGGTAGCGCTCGGCTGCTGATGGTACAGAGGAGAGGAGATGCCCGCAGTGTGTGTGTGTGCGTCTCTGTTTGGCTCTGCTGTGTGTGGAAGAGGAGCGCTCTTACACCTGAGTCCCTCACATCTCGTCCGGCAGCCTCGCCTATTCTCGCGAGACGAGCGCGATTGACTCTCTTCTCCTCCTCTCATCTCATCGCGCCTCACGTCCTCCTCGAACTGTAAATCGGCCTAATGACGGAGAGGGGGGCTTCCATTCCATACCTGTGGATTCTGCGCGCATGCGTGCTGCATTCACTCATTTAGAATGTTGTTTGTTCAACAGTGTAACCGCTAACATTCCATATGCAAACGAGGGCTGTCTGTTTAAATGTCTGAATTATATGCATTTTTTTTAAATAGGGCTAAATGTTTTAAAGCTAATTAAAGCTCCAAACTAATCAGACACTTTTAAGTTAGGCATAATTGTGTTCTTTAAATAATATTAAAATGTTTATAATAAGCTTATTTAGCTATTTTAATGAATGAAATAAAAGCAAAATGGAAACAAACGAAATATATAGTTAAACAGGGAAATAATGTAATTCATTTCATTTTATTTCTTTTAAATCGTTTGCAAAAAATAAAAACTCATCACTAAATTGTAAGCATTGATTCCGTATCTCTTCGTTATTTCAGTTTCAGGGTAATTTGCAAATATGAATATTTTAATTTAGCTAATGTTTATGCAAGTACTGTTTGCACCGCGTTGATTCATGAAGCAACTCTATGTATCAGATAAGGTCATATCAAAACAAAAGAAAAACGAATTAATAATTGTATAATATAAATATATAACGAAAATCGTCTTAGACATTTCATAAATATTCATACATTACAAATGACGTCAACAGAAATTCGCAGACATCAAAATAGAATGTGTATTTATATCAGATATAGGCTATATTGTATTTGAATATTTAAATTTCGCTCACGGAACGCGTCACGGTGGCATTGCCTTGATTGATTACGCAACTTTAACTATCATGTATATTTCACTAAACTCTAATCACTGCATGAATTTTTAATCGCCCAGCGCTTTTAGTTGGAGCTAATGAAGTGTTAATTCACTAGCATTAATTCATTCTTTAAAAGACTGTGAAGGAGGTGGGTAGTAAATGGATTTGTTTAGTATTCTAGTGATGACACATGAAATAATCCACCACTAAACACAGAAAGACAATGTGTTTGCGTGCACTATTATTAAAATTATGACGTTTACTGTTGTTGTCATAACACACTAAATCAAAGTACTTAAAAATGAAACTATAAATTGTAGACAACAGAAATATTTTTATTTAGATAACACCCAGATACAAAAACATTTACGAAAATATCTGAAAAAATAGAAAATGACTTTCAATTTTCATTGTATGCGCAAATAGCATTTATTGTTTTCCACAGTTTAAATAGGGACTTATTCAGAATGCCAGATAATTCTGTACAACCACAGAAGCACTGAAATTTGATGGGGGAAAAATGTTTAATTTCAAGTGAAAAGTGTAATGTAACACCTTATCCCCTCAGGATACTGAAACGGTTTTTATATCATTCAGTAACATCATCCAGCTCACACTGCTGTCATGATAATGAACAGTGAGGCAAATTTGTAATAAAAAGCCCTGATGGAAAAGAAAGGCTTTTGAACTCCTAAAAAGTCATAGAAATCATGCTGGAAGATCATGCTGGAAAACACTTGAAATGTTTCTGCTTCTACTTTAGTTTTGAGAGTTTGGAGGGGCTGGAGATGGATAATCCTGTGGGACACTTGCGTTTGGTGGGCTGGCTAGGATTTTCCACCATAACCCCAGCTCCGTCACTGAACTCAACGATTGACGCTTCCTCCCCAGAAGCCATAGCTGCATCGCAATGGGTGGTCCCCTGTGTCAAAGATGTGGTTTGGTGCTCTCTTGCTGTTCCAGGATCAGCCAAGAGGTTGCTACAGAAATCCAGTTCTGGTATTTGGGTGGCATCAAAGTCTGGAGAGCATGAGGATGAGGATGATGCCAGGGGAAGGTGAGAGACCTGACTGCTGGAGCTCTCACCCTCAGCCATCATAGAGTCCAGCTCAGAGATCTTGTCCAGGTACGCTGCATCCATACAAGCCTCACTGTTGCCCGTAGGGTCCTCGGACTGCTTGAACTTCTCTCTGTTTTCATCCAGACGGGGCAGCTCGGTACCACAGTCCATCCAGCCTCCACACAAAACCTCTCTGTCTGAATTCACAGCGGTCTTCTGACTGAAAGGAGCGCCTTTGCTGCCTTGGAAGGATCCTGGGCTTTGGTTGATTGAGGATGAGCAGGCTGGGCCCTGGCAATCATCAAAACTGAGTCTTCTTAGGTAAGTGAGAGGTTTGAGACCTAACTTTCGGTCACTACAAACCACAGGACTCTTCAAGCTCAAAGATCTGAGAGCTGAGGAGGGTGTAGAGGGAACCGTAACATCTTTGAGTCCATCCTTCTGTGGAGTCAAGGGCCCTGCTTGAAAACACACATCAGATGTTGTCAGGAGGTGCCCATGGCTGTTGGGAAGCTCTGAACACTTTCGGTCCAGGTCTGTGCAAACAGAAGTTTCCTCCATTTCACTCAGGCTCCTTCGCATCAGGGCAATTCTTCCAATCCCTCCGTTTTGAGTCCCTCCAGAGGCAGCGTTTGAACAAACACCTTCTTCGGACTTAGGGCCATCCCTCTGGTTCTGGGCTTCAAGCTCTTCGATGTATTTATCGCTGCGCTCCAGAGCTCTTTTCAGCTGGGCCACGTCCCGCTCATACTGATGAATTTTAGCCTCGAGAGCTGCAACTGTATACCTGCCAAACCTCAATGTGAAACACAGACAAACCACAAATAAAATCAATTGTGAACATCTGAGTTACTAATACTATGTAATTATCCATACAGTAAATTAAAAAAAAAAAAAAATATGAATAATTTATTTGTTGTTGTCAATGTTTAATCTAACAGAAAACGCAAGTCAGTACACTTCACCAACACTGCATAATGAACATTGTGCTTACTTTTGAGGAGATCTGCTGTCCACTTCAGCTTTCAAGCGCATATTTTCCTGGATTAGGTCGAAATTTTGGGACCGCAGAGTTTTGTTAGCCTGAGGGAAAGAAGCATGTTGCTTTCAGAATAGTTTCTTTTTTTATTGTTAAGCACAGAACACAAATAACGCCCTTTCCCATATTTCCAATGGTCAGTGAAAATTCATCTGGAATGTAGAGAAAAGCATACATACAGTATCGGTCAAAAGTTTGGATACATTATTTTTAATGTTTTTGAAAGAAGTCTCTTATGCTCATCAAGCCTGCATTTATTTGATAAAAATACAGGAAAAACGGTAATACTGTGAAATATTATTACAATTTAAAAGAATGGTTTTCTATTTTAATACACTTTAAAATATAATGTATTCCTGTAATGCAAAGCTGAATTTTCAGCATCATTACTCCAGTCTTCAGTGTCACATGATCCTTCAGAAATCATTCTAATATGCTGATTTATTGTCATTATTATTTTTCAGGATTCTTTGATGAATAAAAAGTTAAAAAAAAAAAAAAAAAAAAAAAAAGAACAGCATTTATTTAAAATAGAATCTTTTCTAACAACATACACTACTGTTCAAAAGTTTGGGGTCAGTAATTATTTTCTTTTTTTGAAAGAAATTAATACTTTTATTCAGCAAGGATGTGTTAAATTGATTAAAAGTGATAGTAAAAATGTATATTGTTAGAAAAGATTTCTATTTTGAATAAAATACTATTCTTTTTACATGTTTATTCATCAATAAATGCTGAAAAAAAAGAATCACAGGTTCCAAAAAAATATTAAGCAGCACAACTGTTTCCAACATTGATAATAAGTATCAAATCAGCATATTAGAATGATTTCTGAAGGATCATGTGACACTGAAGACTGGAGTAATGACGCTGAAAATTCAGCTTTGATCTAGGGCTGAACGATTAATCGCATTTGCGATATGATAAAACGCGATTTTTTACCCGCAAAGGCTGCGATTACACTCTGGTCACGTGACTCGCGAGAGTAAAGCAGTCAGCTCGAGGAAGCATCACTTGTCACGCTACACAACAGAACAGTTTGTTTAATCTATCTAATATTTTGTTGGTCATACTATACAATATGGGTGGGAGAAAAGATTGTCTCTCTAACGATTCTGAGCTTAGTTTTTAACCGCAGATGCGCGATGGCGCTGCGTGTAGAAACACACCAGTATTCTGATGGCTTACAATTCCTCGCACACACTCGAACCTTCCATAAAATAATCTTTCATAAAGTTCGGGAAGATTGAAGCGAATTACAATGACATTCGCGGGCTACGTTCATTGCACAGGACGTGCGCTGTGCGTGTGAGAAACGCGCGCTTTGCTTGATGTCAATTTCGCCGTTATTTTCCTTACAAATGCTCCACAAAGACATCGTTTATGTCCTTTGGAGTGCATTGGGCTTATATATTAAAAATATTAAACTCAGTGACAGAAGGCTGCTTTCAATTTCAAATACTGACGTGAACTTTGTGAAGAGCGCACGCGCATGCGGCTGTGAGAGACTCCGTCTATGTGGTTAAGTGTACTTGCATCTCAAAATGGTTTTATGGCGCAAAATTAATGTAAACACCGTCAGTTATGTCAAGACTTAAAGGATTAAAAATAGACGGGACAAACCACATCTGTCCATTAGGGTGAATGCAGCTTATTAGGTCTATGATGTCATTATAATAATCAAACAGCTGTAAAGATGAATGGAAAACGTTCAGATAGCCAGGCTACTCTTAAATACTGAAAGCACTCTTTGTTTATTGCTTGTAATATATTTTTTTGTTCCTCTTTATTATTTACTAGCTTTTATGTTTTGAAGCTATGTTAGTTTATATATTTAAAATTCTTACCATGTAATTGTTTTAATTTATTTTTTTGTTTATTTATTTTTAAAAAGTATTATAATTACATATGTAGTAACTGAAAATGTAATAAACATATTGTTCAAAAAAATTACATATGTAGTTAAATAAAAAAAAAGAAAAAGATTTTAAGTTTAATAAAATAAATAAGAAAAAAAAAAAAAAGACCAAGAATCGTTTTGGAATCGGATCTTGACTCCCAGAATTGGAATCAGATCGGATCTTGAGGTGCCTAAAGATTCCCACCCCACCATACAATGATTTATTGCTTGTCTTTGTTGAATAATACAGAAGATAAAGAGCTTTAAAAAAAATAATAATAATAATAATAATTATCAATTAGATTATTTTCCAAGGCAATCGTTCAGCCTTACTTTGATCATAGAAATAAATTATATTTTAAAGTATATTAAAATGGAAAACCATTATTTTAACTTGTAATAATATTTCACAATAGTACTGTTTTTCTGTATTTATCATCAAATAATTGCAGTAATGTTTCCAGACTTAGATGTGGACCAAGCACCTAGCCATTGCAACCAGTAATATGATATGAATGATAAGGGTTTTTCAACAACTGATACCAATGCTGATGTTTAGAGTAACCCAAGTAATGGCAAAAATACGTATAAAATACTTTGATAGCAAATGAAAGACAATTTCTCACATTAAAAAAAAACATTTCATTTGACATGTTTCCTCAGAATGTACAACAAAATATTTGAAAACAGAAAATTATCATCCACTGACAAGAGATGATTTGAAAATAACACTACAACTACAGTTTATATGACCATGTGAACACAGTCAATGCAGATTATCTAAAAATTGCTAAATATTTCTAGATTTGTGCTTTTTTGGCCAATGTCTAGTCATATTTTATATATATTAAAAAAAAAAAAAAAAGTCCCATTCATACTTCCTTCAGCCTTTCGAGGTCCTGTTTGACCTTCCTGTAGAGGTCATTGGCAGCTCTCAGCTTATTGGCCGACTCCTCCAGAGCGCTCGGGTCAACAGTACCGGTTTCACTCTGAGAAACCAAGACTGTGCTCGGTTCCAGAGCCGTCTTAAGTTGCATCTCAAGGCTCAGGTTTTTGCTTTTCAAGTCCTCATTCTCTTTCAAGAGGGTTTCGATTTCATCCTGTAAGACAGATGATTCATAAATTCTGGCTTTCGTTGCATAGCTAGGTCCATTTTTTACAGGCACGTTATACAATGCCCGGCCAAAAAAAAAAAAGCTGCTGTTTGGATTTAAATAGGCAAATGCTTATGAGTCTATGATTGCAGTGATTTTTATGTTTCTAGCATGTTATATGTTTGGCAACAGTTCTTCTAATCCTAATTGATGGAGTGTGTAGCTTTTAATTTCTTTCTTTCCTTTTTCATTTCTTTTTCATTCAGTTCCTAGTGACCAGACTGACTTACTACAGGTGAGATTTTGCATTATTTCACCTGTAGTAAGTCACCAAAAACCCTTTTGGTGAAATACAGTAATATTTTATAAAAATAATTGTTTGCTGTAAATACATGAAGGGAGGTATTGGCACAATTTCACATGTAGTAAGTCAGTCTGGTCACTAGGAACATCCTAAAATCATTAGAACATGAAAAAAACCCTTTTGGTGAATTACAGTAATTTTTCTGAAAATAACTGTGCACTGTACATACATGAATGCAGTCAGTCTTACCAATAGGAACCTACTACAAGCTTTGAAATTGGAAAATGTCTGTTTTTAAAAGTCATTTTAATTAATACAAATTATAAGTTTTAAAGCAGTTGTTACAATTGGCAGACGTTCCCTTAGGCATCATGATGGTAGTGCGTCAAAGCATTCTCAGGTATAAATATGCAGCTATTTTGAATGAATATAGTTGCATACTGTTAAAACTAATCGTGCTATTGATATCTTTGTAAGACTGCCAACTCTATAGAACAGTGGCAAGGGAAAATTAAAGGGTTCGTTCACCCAAAAATGAAAATACTGTCATTAATTACTCACCCTCATGTCATTCCAAACCCGTAAGACTTTCATTCATCTTCAAAACACAAATGAAGATATTTTTGATTAAATCCGAGAGCTCTCAGGCCCCTCCATAGACAGCAATTTATTTAACACTTTCAAGGCCCAGAAAGGTAAGAAAGACATCGATAAAAGTCCATGTGACTCCAGTGGTTAAACCTTAATTTTATGAAGCGACGAGAATACTTTGTGCGCAAAAATCAAACAAAAATAACGACTTTATTCAACAATTTCTTCACGTCTGTGTCAGTCTCCTACGCTGTTGACGTAGTACCATACAGTCCAGTTACGTCAGAGCTACGCCAGAACGCCAGCTTACCATTGGCCGAAGCTGTTCACGTGAGCACCACGATGCATGCGTGTGATGCTGACGCAGGAGTTGGCCAACGTAAACTGCGTAGGAGACTGACACAGATGAGAAGAAATTGTTGAATAAAGTCGTTATTTTTGTTTGATTTTTGCAAGCAAAAAGTATTCTCGTCACTTCATAAAATTAAGGTTGAACCACTGTAGTCACGTTATTTTAACTATGTATTTCTGGGCATTGAAAGTGTTAATTAAATTGCTGTCTATGGAGGGGCCTGAGAGCTCTCGGATTTCATCAAAAATATCTTCATTTGTGTTTTGAAGATGAATGAAGGTCTTATGGGTTTGGAACGACATGAGGGTGAGTAATTAATGACAATTTTCATTTTTGGGTGAAGTAACCCTTTAAGAATCTATGATTGCATCATTATTGCAGTGATTATCATGTTTCTATCATGTTATATGTTTGGCAACAGTTCTTCTAACCCTGATTGATGGAGTGTGTAGCTTTTCTTGCTTTCCTTTTTCATTTCTTAATTTCTTTTTAATTCAGTTCCTAGTGACCAGACTGACTTACTACAGGTAGATTATGCATTAATTGCAAAAAAAATTGTTTGCTGTAAATACATGAAATACATTTTACAATACATTTGAATTCATACAAGTTTTAAAGCAGTTGGTGGAATTGGCAGACGCTCCCTTAGGCAACATGATGGTAGTGCGTCAAAGCATCTCAGGTATAAATATGCAACTATAATGCACATGAGGTTATTTTGAATTAATATTTCATGTTGATATACAATGATTGCATACTGTTAAAACTAATCGTTCTATTGATATCTTTGTAAGACTGCCGACTCTATAGAACAGTGGCATGGGAAAATGAATGTCCAGCTAATATCGAACCTAAAACTAACTTTACCACACTCAACCAGCGTGCGTGCATTTCACGCATTTGTAATTGCTTTCGAATGCATGCTCACTCTTCACTTTTACTTTCGCTCGCGTTCAGCGGGGAGGGAAGAGAGGGAAGTACGGGGGGCACAGTAACTCGTTGGGGGGGGGGGGGGGGGGGGGCATGGCACGCAATTTTTTTTTACATTTTCTGCATTGATTTTGGAGGGAAATCTGCAGAATTTTGTGGGATGGACTCAAATATTGTAACAGGGTACTCCACTCTAAATTAAACAAGAAACATCAACACAAAACCATTTCGTCGGGTCTTTGAGCAAAAATACCTCATATTCTCGCAAAAACAACTCCCCTCGAGTCTTTCGGAGGCGTCTCTTCACAGAAGAGCTCTCATTGGATTCACTGTCAGTTGTGGCTCCTGTGAGCATACACACGGAGAGAAAGAGAGATATTTAATCACACTCATCTTACCTAAAACAAAGTTCTATAGCGTACATTAGAAAAATAATAAGTCTGTGATTGTGAGGTCTGTTGATATTACCAATGATTTCTCTGCAGGGGTTTTCTGGGGTGATGGCCACTCTACAGGTGGGACATTGACTGCTCTTCTCCAGCCAAACTTTGATACAGTTGGAGCAGAACACATGGTTGTTGCAACAAATCACCGGCTGACGCACCTTTGAAGTGTAGATCAGAGCAAACCAAAAGGTGAATGCAACATCATGACTGTTAACGTTAAAGAGATGGTTCACCCTAAAATGAAAATCCTGTCATCATTTACTCACCCTCAAGTTGTCCCAAACCTGTATGAGTTTCTTTCTTCTCCTGAACACAAAAGAAGATATTTTGAAGAACATGGGTAACCAAACAGTTGATGGGCAGCATTGACTATGTAAGTCAATGGGGGCCATCAATTCATACAGGTTTGGAACAACTTGAGGGCGAGTAAATCAAATCACCTTTATTTATATAGCGCTTTTTACAATGCCAATTGTTTCAAAGCAGCTTCACAGTGGTAACAGGAAAATAATGCAACAGAATTTGATTCGGCTGTACAGCCGCTCTGGTGAAAACGGTGATGTCATCCAGCTCATTTCAATTATCATATAGTGTCAATGCGGGCAGATCAGTAATATAGTTGAAATTTAAGTGTCCCCAACTGAGCAAGCCAAAAGCCAAAGGCGACTGTGGCAAGGAACCAAAACTCCTTCAGGGCCAGAATGGAGAAAAAAACCTTGGGAGAAACCAGGCTCAGTCGGGGTGCCAGTTCTCCTCTGGCCGACGAACAAATAGTGTATGATTATGATTCTGGCAACATTACAGATCAGAAGTCATATTAGATCAATATATATTCGTCGGATTATTCGAAAGATTGGAGTAAATGATAGAATTGTCATTTTTTTTGGGTGAACTATCACTTTAAAATTTCTGCCTTATCTGGTCCATTTTATCTGACTTAACCATTTGTGATTATTTCAGGGATTCATGAACTACATCAAATGCAGCAGTGCACAGTGTTTAGGTAAGTGCTGGAATGGTCGTTCTTGTTATTTTGTGTTTTGGGAGAAGGGCCCCTTAGTTGGTGCTCTGCTGTAGGAAAACTATCATTGTTTTGAGTTATAGAAACGTTATTATCTTTCATATGCACCCATTTTTACACAGACTCTTCGTTGATAGATAATAAAAGAACTGTGTATTATAATAAGTGGCTTTAACTTAAAGACCGAGATGCAACAAACATGAAGTTCACACGCGCACTGCACGACTCTGTTTAACTCCTGTCGTGTGCATTTAAACTAAGTGTATTAAAAGTGTGTTACCTTTCCGAGGCAAATCTGGC
The DNA here is from genome assembly GCA_039654105.1 of Coreius guichenoti. NCBI lineage: Eukaryota > Metazoa > Chordata > Actinopteri > Cypriniformes > Gobionidae > Coreius > Coreius guichenoti. Next base: position 6,870,990 of record CM077180.1, on the reverse strand, counting down.
AGGATATCGGTAAAGTCAATGAAAGAGTGACGTTTTGAAAACTTTGCGCCATGATTTAGTCCTCAGAGATGAGAAACATGATCCAAAACTCCCTCCAACAGAAACAAAGTAGTACCGAGCAGCGCACGCGACTACGGCAAGCGCAGAGTACTAAACTACAGCGAAACGCGTCTGCCGCAGAGTCAGACTACTGTACATTCTCCTGTGGTTAGTGTTAAAGATTGTGGTTATTAATGCGTTTATGAAGCAAAGTTTTGTATTTATAGAATTTATTGTCGCTCAATTAATTCTTCCGTATCTTAGTATATCATATTCACTGCTAAAAAATAATCTTTTAACGATTCCTTCAGTTACCAACAGCAACAACAAATGCTGGGTTCACGCATGTCGTAATTACCGTAGTTTCGAGATGACAACACCACGTGACGTTCAAATCCTCTGACTGGGAATTACGCGTTTCAATGGCAAAATGATCAACGCCTGAATGAATCTACAGCGGTCACGTGGTAGAGCTCTCAGAAAAGTCCCAGATTACAAACTGTAATTACGAGTTCTACGAGGACGTGAACGTTTTTAAAAAGTTGGAATCTTGTAATTACGGTAATTACGACATGGCGTGAACGGAACGCACCTAAAAATAAATATTTATAATTATAAAAACATTAGTAGAGGGAGGGAGGGGGTTCTGTAAAAATAAGAAAACAAGGCAAGTTTATGTTATTATGTAAGAGTGTGCTCAGCAGTTTGGTCTTTGCTTACAAATGCATGCAAACTCTCTCTCCAGGAATGTTTCGACATGAACATAAAACATGTTGATTTAGTCACTTTGGGAGGAATACATTTTATGTATGTGGCCTGAGCAAATGCATTTATACTTTATACAAATGCATCTTAAATCTTAAATCACAGCCTGATGTCTGAGTGATCAGGTTGCTATACATCTCAAATGTGTCCTTAATGGCATTAACACTTGGTATTTTCACAATGAGATCGGTATTAGATCAAAATATACAAAAAAATGAGTGGCCAAATGTCATTTAAAAGCCAATCTGTGTACATTTTTACTACTCAAAATGCTTCTCTGTCCCTCCTGTTCTGCTGATGCGTCTCTTTACGTTAGCTCTTTGTTTCAAGAGTTTTATTACAACAGTGTAAACCATTTTACTTCATTTTTATTCGATCTCATAATTCATTGGTCATTGCCAAATGATGGCTTTATTATCCCATAATGACAGACCCAGTGGCTGAGCGCTTGTGAGATAACTTCATTAGCATCGAACTGATGCAAAACATTGTTGTACATTGATTGCATCAAGCGGACTATTGGTGCTGCGACTACATTACTGTCATTTGTTGCAGGTCTGTCATGTCAACACAGCTCATGGAGACTTCACTTTGTCTAGACTTTGAGTAGTCTAACTGTACGCCAGTAGGTCTGAAACTCAGATTTAGACATCTGCATGTCGAAACATTCCTGGAGAGAGAGTTTGCATGCATTTGTAAGCAAAGACCAAACTGCTGAGCACACTCTTACATAATAACATAAACTTGCCTTGTTTTCTTATTTTTACAGAACCCCCTCCCTCCATTTTGTCTCTCCTGTCAGTGAGATCAGCATCTCAGAAATACACACAAAAATCGCTTGCTACTCACTTCATCGTTCGTAAGTGGAACAAGAGCTGTGTCAACAAGAGACGTCCATTTCATCATAAGTCTCCAGTGAAATGATTGGATGACACGTGAGTCTACAAAAAGGCCCATTCGGGCCTTGATTTGCATTGCTGAGGACTCATTTATTATATTATACACTATGTTCAAAAGTTTGGGGTTGGTGTGTTTTTTTTTTTTAATGTTTTTGGAAGTCTTTTATGCTCACCAAGGCTGCATTTATTTGATAAATAATACAGTAAAAACAGTAATATTGTAAATGTATTACAATTTAAAATAACTTCTTTCTACTGTAATATATTTTAAAATGTAACTGATGGCAAAGCATTCAGCATCATTACTCCAGTCTTCAGTGTCACATGATCAATCAGAAATCATTCTAAAATGCTGATTTGCTGCTCATTTCTTATTATTATCAACGCTGAAAACAGAAGATACGTTTTTCAGGATTCTTTGATGAATAGAACGTTCAAAAATCATTTATTTGAAATATAAATATTTTGTAACATCTTAAATTAAATTTTAATCATTTTAATGCATCCTTGCATAAAGGTTGCACCTTTGAATAAAGGTGTTAATATCTTTTTAAAAAATAATCTTACTGACCTCAAACCTTTGAACGATAGTGTATATTATGTTATATTATAATTATTCCTAAAGTTCTGATGATTTTTACAACCAGGTACAGTTGCAACATGACGCATGTTGGTTATGGTCAGTGTGTTTGATGCATAACTATGTTTGAAAGACATCACCTTTAAGAACATGTAAAAATCTAGTTCATATTATTGGAACAGTTCAGATACTCTAAAGATTGTATTTTGCCTACATATGCTTCAGACAATGGTTTGTAATCTTTCCCCCATTAATTGGTGACAGTCAATTAATCACAGCCGGTTGAGAACCGCAGGATCTATTGATCTTGTCGGAGGCCTTATTTTTCATCCCTTAAATGACACAGATCGGCACATTTGCCTTGGCCGGGTAATGGAGGGTGGCGAGCCAATGACCCGTGTGTCAGGCCTACATGTGTCCCATGCTCCCCCATTGTGAAATGGCATCTTTACCATTTAAGCTGGAAAGGTTTAGACTGCCCTAAGAGCAAGGCGCTGGGACAGGCCTTGCTCCGCTGCTCAGCTGACCTTTCTGTTTAAAGCTTAATCACTGGCAAATGCTTACATTAATTAGCCTGCCCTCTATCCCTCTTTCTCTACCGCCCCACTGATCCCCCTACACACACACACACACACACCAACGTCATGCCAGTGGTTTTTGCATCGCTGGCAAACCAGAATGAGTGTAACCTGCAGTCGCGCACATCTTGAGGATATTAAGACATTTCCCCCGCACTCCTGCAGGCTTCATGTATTGATTAGCGTGGCCCCTGACCGCGATCGCTGCAGTGCGAGAGAGTGTGTCATGGAGATGAGGGGCCCCTGCTGTCCATGGGGTTCTTTCCTAAGCCCCGGCTCTCTCTCCACAGTCGAGCCGCAGCTGACGCCCCCTCCACAGCTCAGGCACCTTTCATTGCCCTTTCGCAACCCTGCCCTTTAAAAGTCGGAGCGGCATCCGGTTCTTTATATTTTGTATCATGTATTGAAGCTCACGGCATCTGGAATTATCCATTATGTGTCATAAACTGCGCTAAAACATCTTTGGAGACGTTCAAACTAGTGCATAAAGATTATTTGTGTCACAGAAACAACTATAAATAAGTATTCTGTGGGATGATTCCCCTTTTCAAAACATTGCTCTCTTTGCATATTCTGACCAGGGGCGGAGCCAGTTGTTTATTCAACCAATGACAGATGAGAAACTTTTTTGGATACAGGCATTATTTCTCCACTTTTGATTGTTGACGCCAGTACTGACAAAATCTCATGGCAATTCGTAGCTATTTTACTTTCTGGTGTATTAGTGGCTAATTCATATGAAGTCATACAATCTCATTCGTACATTTCTGCCCCCTAATAGTCGACTAACCGTTATAGTCGACTAGAAGAGGCTAGGTCGACCAAAATTTTATTAGTCGGACAAAAAAAAAACTCCACAGGAAGTGGCGAAATCACGCATGTGATGGAGAGATCGTTAATGGCAGGAAATCCAAACATTCGCCTATCATTCATCGACCTCAGTATGGCTTATCACTTGAAACATGTAAGTAGTAGCAACTTTACAAGTCCGCTCGCTCTAATGTTAACCTAGATAAATGTGCGCATATCCATGTGTTTGTGTGGAGAGCGCGCTTACTGCATGACATACAGGCTCCAGCGCAATCACTTGCATTTGACTTAAAATACTCATAGTAATTTCTGGTCATACAGATAAGAGTAATGTAAAATAATTTTATTTCTGTAAACTCACAACAACAACAAAACATTGTGCTTTTGTAAAATAAAGAAAACAATGCGCTTTCTGCCGTCTCGGTCTCAGTGAACTTGAGCACGTAACAAAAATGAACCAAAACTCAGCGTATACTTGCCTCACAGACATGAGAAATATAGCCTATCTATAGAAAGCTTGAAATGTCAAGTGATTGTCAACCAATTCAAGTGGAAAACAATTATTCTCAGATTATGTAATCCGTATGAAACGTGCATATAGGTGCGTCCACTACGGAGATGACGAAACAGCATCGTCGACTTCATCTCTGCAGCCGAAAACACAGAAAACATTATCCATAAATTATTAAAATGTTTAAAAAAATGTTTTTTCACGGCACACTAATTATTACGTTTGCCGGTGTGCTGTGGCAAGCTTTATGCGTGCGTTTGAGCGCTGATTAGGCTATGTATAGGCAATTAAAAGCTCTTTATTATGATTTATGGTTTATTAATATAAACATGTGATTAGTCAACTAATCGCTTATATGAACAACTACTAGTTGACTAGAAAAATCGAGGGTCGAGGGCAGCCCTTATCTGCTTACACCCCAGTGATGGGTAGGTTTAGGGGTGGACCTTCATTCCTACTTTTTTCTAATAATCATACATTTGGGTATGATTCACAAATTAAATTAGCACCTCGTAAGATCAGTTTAGTATTGAAGAAATTACAGACTTTAAAACAAATATTGACTAACGTTCAAAAGATGAATGTATATGTATCTTATGCTCACCAAAACTGCATTTCTTTGATCAAAAATACAGTAAAAAAGTTTTATATATATATATATATATATATATATATATATTAAAATGTAATGTGATACAAATCTGAATTTTGACTGGAGCTTCAGTGTCAAATGATCCTTCAGAAGTCATTTTAATATGCTGATTTGCTGCTCAATAAACATTTATTATTATCAATATTGAAAACAGTTGTAGAAACTGTGATTCATTTTTGTTTCAGGATTCTTTGATGAATAGAAAGTTCAAAAGAGCATATATTTGAAATAGAATTTTTTTGTACTATTATAAATGTCTTACAGTCACTCGTTGAATAAAAGTAATATTAAAAGAATAAGAAATCTTACTGCCCTCAAACTTTTTAGCGGTATTATAGACGTAGAGCTCTACACTTAAGATGCTTGTCCCGCCCTGATTAGATCTTTTTTACAAACTGCCATTGATCCGCAAGGTTGCATGTCAAAAGTGGAGCTATTTTTAACTTAGACACTGATAAAAATAAAAAACAGAAACCGTGACAGCGACCAAAGACATCTATATGGCGCATGCGTTCATAGAACAAAAGTTAAGCATAGACTAAGCACAAGAACGCATTCTCTGTGAACGACCCCCTAATTTGAGTGTAGTCTGCCGAAGACCAGGCACAAAATGAATGCATTCATAAAAACACTTATCTAATGGAGAGCGTGGGATGCCACCCCAATTGTTAGTATCAAAGTCTGTTCTCTAGCTGTTTCCCACCACCCCCTTCCTCTCTCTTTCTCTCTCTCCAGACTCAAATTTATTCTCCTCCGCGGGTGCAGTTTTAGTGGTGGGCCATGCGTCGCGGTGCAGAGAGGAGCAGCGTGCGGTGATTTTATTGCATTGCCTACAGGCTGGTTGAGCCACACGACTCGCTCGTGCCGCCCCCACCCTTCCACGCCGCAGATGAGGCTCCACTCAGCCCCGGCGGTGACTCCGCTACACCCCTCTTCCTCCATCCGTACCTCTCTCAAGGGGCCCCTGGGAGCCGAGGGTGGATTATTATGGAAATACTATCATCCACTGGCCCTCTAAAGCACAGCTGGGCAGGGCCATCATTACATGCATTGTGGCAATCTGTTCTGGGAAGGGCAAACGCAAACGTCACGGCACAGATGAGAGTGGCATGCATAGATCACATAAAATGTGATTAAAATGTGTGCCGGTGAAAAATGCAAAAAACATCATGTGGGCATCATATCAAGTGCCTTCAAAATGGACCTCGATAAATTTTGTACTTTTTGCCTCCGGTTTTATTAGGGCATATAACTTACGTGTTAATAAGACTATAAATACATTTTCATCTCAAATATTTTATGTCCACCTGCATTACAGCCTGTTTCTTTGCATCTCAGGCCTAATGCTGTTGTGTTACGGCGCTGATATCAGCGTAATCTGTGTGGCAAACGTCGCCGTTTTTTTTCCTGTCGAGGAACGGATGGTGTGTCCGTGTATCAATCATAGTCACTGGTCTGAGCGCTGACCAGCCTCTGAGTGATTGCGTTTAGTTCCTTACGAGATATTTCTGCTGTGCTTGTTATCAGATTAACCCGCCCACTGAGGCTTATCATTCACTGCCCAATAAACGGGGTCAGTCACATCCATCAAATTACTGTACTCGCGCTTTCTGCCCCAATCTCGTTTACTTGCTCAAGTAAAGCTTATTTGTAAATGTAAACAAAACAATAACATAATCATCACTGGTTTAACCTGAGTTATAAAATCCTCATTTAATTTCATATTTGTAGCTCATACTGTCATAGATTTGTAGAAAAAGTCTCATGCTTAAAACAGAGGTGGTTGGCTCGTGGAATTTGTCACAATGATCCATTAAAAATGCATAGAACCTCATTAACTTTTGCAGAGACAGAAAGCTCTTTCTTATAATCTTTCTTTTTATATCACTTCTTTTTATATATTTTTGCAATATTGGATTTAAGTCGACAGCTTTATGAGTCCAGCATGTGATCTGTTGAATTCAGCGTGTGAAATAAGACTTTTTGAGATTATGCAAATGGAACATTGAGATAAAAAATTTAAATTTTATTTATATATATATATATATATATATATATATATATTATTAATATTTTTTTAAATATAATTTATATTTATTTTTCATTGTTTATTTGTTTAATATTTTATTGATTCATTTTTTTAATTAAGTGATTAAATATTGGTGAATTTATACTTTTTGTAAATTCATTTCCTATACCTCAGGGCTGTTTAAATGAACTAGGCAAAAAAGTGATTAACAGTGATGAAAAATAAAAAAGGTTAGTCACAGCACTAACTATTAGACACTGAATATACGTTTTCCAATATAAATTATAACCTAAAGTCTTGATGTTAATTAACATAAGCATAATGGACATGCACTGACCTCCCTTATGCAAAATCAAAATGAAAAAGTGCTCATTTTTAAAGTCACTTCTAATTGTGGCCGCACGGCATGTGCGTAGACATGCAAAACACGCTTCTTGTAATCAAACACACTCTGAGCATAAGGGCTTATTAATTATTAGTGCCCACTTGACTTCATATTGTGCTGCCGGTGGCCTGGTCAAAGATTATAATTACCACTTTGCTGTTTGTATCGTATTCATCTCCTCTTGCCTATAGTACTGTATTACTCTCAGCATCTCTACTTCTCTCTCTCTCTCTCTCTCTCTCTCACTCTCTCTCTCCCGTACACAAGACCAAAAGTGCAGGCACATCATTTATTGATAAGACAAAAAGAATGTAATGAAATTATCAATGTTCTTGAATTAATTATGAACATGATTAAGAAAGCTAAAATCTCAGGAGCCGGGATCTCATTACCCATTCAGTCTCAGGGATTGCTTTCATTCAGGGAGAGGCAAAAGAAGCCGTCCACCCGGCCCGGCTCGAGCAGTCCTCTCTAGCCCCTGCATGGAGCTCCTCTTTACCCTGCTACTCTGTCCCAGATTTATTCCCTCCCGCTCGCTGCACTGGCCTGCGCCGCTCCGTCGTGCTGGAGCCAAATCAGATCCACGACCGTTTGCAAGCCGAGAGGTCCTGACCTTCCCCCCTAGATACCAGCTCCTCACTGGAGGTAAGAAACACAAGCTGGTTTTACTGGAGAGCAGCCGCCCGGCTCGTAGTTTAGTAGTCCTGGGAATTGTCTGTTTATACTGGATGGTGTTGTCCTAATTGTGGATAATTACTTTTCTACTTTTTTGTTATGGAAACTTTTTCCAGTGAAGCTGTCTTGAGATTTTATGGAGGGTATTGCTTCATCTGTGTTTCTTTAAAGTCTGAGGACATACATAAAATGTAAAGTGTAGTTTTTAAAATCCATTGAAATTTAAATGTGGAATTTTCAGGCTGTCATTTGCATATTGACATTTTATAAAGAAAGAGTAACATTTAAGGCCACAGCATGTAAGAGGCCATGCATGCAAACTATCATTAAACGAGTGCTTTGACTGGAATGATTTCAGATATATTTAAAAATGGTTATTGAGAGTAATTTCTGACAAATTAATAAAGCTAAATGGCATTTTATATATATATATATATATATATATATAAATTGGCATGCTTTATGAGTAAAGGTAAAGTAAAAAAATGTAATACAGACTTATAAACCACATTGCTGTTGTGAAAATAAGTTAATTATTACAAATCTTCTAGAGTTCTAAATGTTTTGTTTGGTCCGATAAAGCATTCAGTCCTTATTAAAATAATGACAGCTGCATAATAAAAGTTTTCAAGTTTTCTTCGGGTGTCTGTCGCTTCAGTCATTTAGGATCTTTGCATTATTATTGTGCCTTCGCTGAGTATTTGTTTTTTACCTGCTAGTTTAGTGTGAATTAGAATGAGTCACTCCTGTGGAGACGAGTGTGAGAATGACAATTGGTAGTTTTTTTTTCGTTTCTTTGGTCACATGGGGAAATGTGCGCCAGTATATGGGCGTCCCCAAAGGAATGGAGCTGGGGTTTCAGAGTCCCATCTCTCCCAATGTCTCTGTCTTTCTCCCATCCTGTCTCTCTTTCTCATATCCCTGTTTTTCTTGCCTCTTTTTTCTTTCTCTCCATCTCTTGTGTCTTCCCATCATCAGGCTCCAACACACACACACACACACACACATTTCCTGCACTACTGCATTGTAAAGCCGCTCATAAGGGAGCGGTGTGCAGTTGGCGGAGAAGGTCTTGCAGTAAACATGCATGTGTCCTAAAGTCTTTAGTGTGGCCTAAACAACTAAGAACACACCAAACTCTCATTATTCTTCCAGATAAGAAGGTTATATGTATGATATTCAGTTTTCGAAAAACGTGTTTTCTGCCCAACATCGGTCTCCGCGGATAAGAAAGCCTGTGGAGGATAATGAGAGCTCTCTGGCCTGAGGATTGATCCGTGTATTGGATCTCACATAAGACTGCTGTTACTGGATATTACCCAGCGCTATCGGCCAGCCGTGATGGCCTCGTGATAAGAAGTGCTTACCAAAGGGGAAGCTCCTACAGGGCAGATACGGTTTCTCAGCCGCCCTCAGGGGACCGTCAGCCTCATGCTGCTGAGCTCAGGAACTTTTTACCTCATCAAGTAAATTCAGACCCTTATCAAGTTACCAAGCAGGCCTCTTCCAGTCGAACAAATATTTCTGCCCATTGTCACTGTCAGTGCTGAAAGAGCTGGAGCGGTCACATTAGAGTGCACCTGCTTTTCATTGATAACCTGGGAAATTTGGGAGGTGATGGATTTGTTTGGGTAATTAGAAGGACGGAGCTGGAAAAGTAAGGGACGTGCAAAACTTTATCTCTTTAGCTGTCTTAACAGTCTACAACACAAGTGCTTTCTCTGGGAGTCATTACTTTTAAGATTCTAATTCATGTGGGATGAGAATTCCCAAACAAATTATTCAGAATATACAGTCTGGATGGAATTAGTTGAAGTTTTTATGTCCTTTAAAGATAATGGCATTGTTGACAATGCAATCTACGTCCTGTAGCGCAGTTTAGTGTGTTCTAGACCTCTAAAAGATGCTAAGCTCTCAGATAATGAAGTGGTCGGTACGTAATGTGCCATCTCGACAGTTTCATTGGGAGTTTTTCAGCCCTTTGTTGCAGCGTTTAGGGCCCAGCAGAGAGGCGATGTAGCACTCGCGGCGGAGTTTGTCTCTATCGCTGCGGCAAAATTAGCCAGGTGGCATCTGGTACCCACTGCCTGCCAGCGGAGGAGGGCCCAGATGGCGCGTTAAGCAGGCTAATTATTTCGACACAAAACTCTGATAACGCAACCCGCCAGGGTCCAGTTTCCCTCTTTTGAATCTTACTCACCGGGCTTTGTCTTGGAACCTCCCTCCCTCTCTTCCAGTGAATGTGTCCTTGCGGGGATGAGTTACTGGATCCCACAAACTGGTGGTAAATTGTGAGCGATCCCATGCAGTGGGAGATGACAGCTGTAATGTTGGTCCTGAGAGGTGTTGTGGTACAAAACGGCACTGGTTTTATTAATTTACATGGAGAATAGGACAAAATCCTGAAATCTGTTGTACTATCACCTGCTTTTACCTGAAATTTAGTTATAGAATAAAGTTATTCTGTGTCAAACTTTGCTTAGACATATCTTTAGGAAGAGTTGAACTGTATTAGCCATGGCCTAACACTGCGACTCTTAGGTAATGACCTAACAAATAGGTTGCTGTTCTCATAGGATCACTGACAACAGGGAAGAACTATGCAAATTACAAAATGCAACTAAACACACTAACATTCAAATGTTTTTTTCTTTGAAAGGAATATTCTATATCAAAAAATGACATTAAAGACTTTTATAACATTTCAAAAGATGTAAAGCAATAGAAATATAAATATTTTGTAACATTATAAATGTCTTTATTATCAAATTTAATCAATTTAATCAGTCTTTGCTAAATATAAATATTCATTTCTTCTTATTATTCTTTTTTAATCACTTACCCCAAACTTTTGAACGGTAGTGTATCACAGTTTCCACAAAAATATGAAGCGGCACAACTGTTTTCAACACTGATAATAAGAAGAAATGTTTCTTGAGCAGCAAAAAAAAGTATATTATAATGATTTCTGAAGGATCATGTGACACTGAAGACTGGAGTAATGATGCTGTTGATCACAGGAATAAATTACATTTTAAAATATATTCAAATAGAAGATAGTTATTTTAAATTGTTACATTTTTACAGTATTTTTGATCAAATGCAGCCTTGGTGAGCATAAGAGACTTCCTTCATAAACGTTATAAAATATTGCAGACTCTTTTCAACTTTTGAATGTAGTGTATAATCATATATAGTTAGAATAGAAAAATAAATAGGAGCCAACTTTTAAAATGGTGGGTGAAAATGCTTCCTTTATCTTTTGTTGTTAGCATCAAAGATTGTGTGTCCAATTAGACACTAGCCAGCAACATGGACGGGTTATGTATTTGCAGAAAGAATAAACTATCTGTGCCACCCACAGTGTTTTGTGCTGTGAATAACATGTAAACAGTGAAATTTAAACCGAAATTTTCTGTTTTGTCTATTTGGCCTACAGCTCATTGTAATAAAAAATATTGTTCGATATTGTTAAATGTTCGATTTTTAAGGACAATTTTGCTTACTTTTTGTACTATATAAATAATCTTCTGATAATGTAACCAGCAATAAAAGCTGCAAAAAGGCCCAAGAAAGGGTTGAATTGTATTGATGGGTAATGTAACAAAACGCTTGCCACACAATATTTCAGAGCTCAGCACTGTGGGCAAATAAAACTGTAGTTTTGGCGGTGAATGGTCACTACTTCCCCATTCATTGACCGGGCCGTTACTGTCCAGCGATAGGGCCACTGAGTAATGGGTCAATAAAGGCCAAGTCAGTGCGGAGCACCTGCTATCAGAGCACCGCAATAATGCCGCAAAATCTCTCGCTTTCCCTTAAGAGACCTCGGACCTCGTCATGTAGTCCAATCCAAAGTCCTTCTCATAATAAGGGTCACTTACTAAGTCAACATTAAAAGCCTATTCCATTAGGAGTCCAAAATTACACTGGACTTTAATGTCTTCAAACACCAGCAGTTAAGACCGAAACAGCTCATGTACATTAGCAACACATGTTGAAATAGTCATGAGTTTATTATCGAATATCATTTTAGTATGTTTGGCAACACAAATGTTTTTATTCATGGCATACATCTGTTTCCAAGTCATGCTTTCCACATGCCTTATGATGGCTCTTTTGGGAACTGCAGATTGTAGAAAAACAATATTTACTGCACGGTGAATTTCCACCTTTGAGTTAAACCCTTCATTGATTGTGTATTGGGAGGCCGTTCACCGTCACCCCTCCTCCTCTTCCTCATCCTCTGGTGGGCAGAAACACCACCTCAATAAAGACAAGGTGCAGGCCTCCGACTGATAACCTGCTGACTCCTACATCACAGGTTTCCCCTCTGAAATTGAGTCCTACATCATGATCAATTGGTTGATGTCATGGATGAGTAATGCTACTTTACACGCGTTACCCCACACACACATACACTTTAATTAACACACTTTCACTCAAACTGGCCATTTTCCTGGGCTTTAGCAGAGGAGATACAGTCCATTACGTAGGATTTTGTCCGGTACATATATTTTGTTTCCGGTACAGTCTCAAATTGAAATAATTTTTTAAGAATTGTTTCCTCCCACCTATAATTCTAGCATCATATTTTTGTAACATAATGAAAACCACCAAATTATGCTTAAAAGCCTATATTAGGAGATTTGTAGGACAGCATGCAGCCGTATGACATGTAAGCATTCTTGTGTGATATTTTAACAGCAATCTTTATAGTCCAAACAGTGCATTGTGTTATCAAATACAGTAATACATCATTACTTACAACTTAGTGCAAGCTAGTGCAAATCTGTACAGCTAGAGAAAATGTTTTTTCTCAAAACTGTTGCAGTGACATAATTTCAATGTTAATCTTGTCAATGATTTTGAGTGTCCAGACAGTGCAATTTATAATAACGATTTGAAAATAGATTTATAAAAATATTGTTTTTTTTTGTTGTTTTTTTTGTAATAGTATAGACTGAGGGTGTATAGAATTTTACTTATAGTTCGGAGTAAATCTTTTCAGTTGAAGTCAACATGAAATAGAAATGGATCTTTTTTTAAAGGGGTCCTATTATGCTTCTTTACATTTTCAAGTTTCTTTAGTGTGTAATGTTGCAGTTTGAGCATGAAAAAGGTCTGCAAAGTTCCAGCACAAAGTCACTCCAAAGGGTGTTATTCTCTATATCAGTGTCACTGTTTCTGAACTCCCTGAAACGCCTCCATTGTAGTCTTGAGTTTTCTTCTGGGAACAAACATGTCACAGTATTTCTCAAGTAATTTCCACAAAAGGTATATGCAAAAAAGAGGTGGTGAGGCCTGGTTGAGTTAGTTAGTAGTGTGTTGAAACTCACGGTTATGTTAAGGGGCTTGATATTACCCAAACACACTCAAAGCGCTTGACCAATCAGAACACACTGGTCCGACCAATCAGAGCACTTTGCACTTTTCAGAATGAGGGGCTTCACAGAGACAGGAACTAAACAGAGCGTTACTGATAGACTGGGAAGAGAGGTGCTGCAACAATGTCAAATATGTGAAAAATAATGTATTTTTTGAAAAAATAAAGCATGAAAACCTATTTTAGTAGACCCCAACAACAAAATCAAGACTTTGAAAAAGGGCATAATAGGGTTTCGGAAAGCCACTTTCCTTTTCAGTAGACTCTCTGTACCACAAGAAAGTCGTTTTTAAACAACTAATGTTGGAAGTTTGAGGCCTAATTGAATACAAAGAAATAAATCAAAGAGCACAATAAAGAAAAGAGCCTGTTACAATAAAGAGTTTTCTGAATAATAGCCATTTCAGTGTTCTTCAGAGACACTTGTGCTGCACATGCTGTATTTGAGACGGCTGCATTATAAAACACTATCATCACTAAATTTGGGACACGCTCTTAGTGAAAGTTAATCATTTTCAGAGTGTGTCATTGATCAGTATTACATCTGGAGACTGGCCTTCTGCCTTTTACCCAGGAGTCCTGATTCGCTGTGAATTAGCAGCAATAAAGCTATAAAACTGTTCATTTGTAACTCCACATCCCTCCGCTTCTCTCTCTCCCCCCCCTCCTTCACTCCCTAAAGTGTCTCCCATCTGCTTTTGGGACTGTCGGTTGCCGTCTTACAGCAGGAGTGAGATAAGCACAACATTTTCCTGTCGATATGTTTCTATTAGCCTCCGCAGCTCCATCCATCAGGACCGTGCGAAACTGACTCTCTGTCTTCTGCTTTTCATTCAGTGCTGAATTTACAAGACTTACAGCCTAATTTGACTGCAGGGAAGAAGAAAAAAGAGAGATGTGATGTATTGAATGTCTTATAGCACTCAGGAAAACTTTTGCTTGACTTTATGCATTTATACAGTATTGAAGATACATACAGTCAGGCTGACAGGTTAGTTAGTGGCATAAAATCATTGAAAGATACACAAATCAAGTACTTGTGTAGAAGTACAGATACCCTAATAAAATATTACTCCAGTAAAAGTATAAGTACTCATTTTTAATATTGCTTGAGTAAAAGTACAAAAGTAATTGATTTTTAATGTACTTAAGTGTTAAAAGTAAAAAGCACTGATTGATGAACCATGCATGTTTAGAATTAGTGCAAACATTTAATATGCATTGATCTGCAAATAATCAAACAAGCAGATTTAGTTCACAACTGACAGTCATGACCTATATAAGATTTTTTTATTTACTAAATTCGCCATTAGTAACTTACTTTTGCATGCCATGCAAGCTCTTCTCCATTCAATATCACGGTTCATTTTGATCGAATCACTGAATCAGTGAGTTGTTGACTCAAGAACAGCTGCAATCGGATCAGTCTTATTTGTGAATGAATCATTCAATGCGATTCGTGAACCAGTTCAACAGGTTCATTGGAAAGAATCAGGTCAATCAAGTCTCAGTTTGGATATCAGGTGGTGAATACTTCAGTTCGAAATAACGAGGAATGATATGTTTTTATGAAATGAAGTGCTTTGGAATGTTGTGAAGTAAAAGTTCCCCAAAATAAAAATACTCTGATCATGTACAGATACTTGAAAATTGTACTTAAGTACAGTAACAAAATAAAACTAAAGAAGTGAACACAGCCTACACTCTAAAAAATAATGTGTTGGCTCAACAAAAAAAAAATTAACGCAACAGTTTGTATAAATGTTTTTTTCATTATGACAACTTTAAGTGAATTTACGTTCAACCAACAAGCTATACTGAGTCAGAGGAACTTAATAATTTGTAGCATAAACACATTTTTAAGTAGATTCCTCAAAAAAATTAAGTCACTCCAACTACCAGAGTTGTAGCCCTGGAACCAATTAATCTTATCTATGTCAGTTCAAATCAACAGCTATCATAGCACATGCTAACATAACTTATTTAACATGTATATTTAATGAACAAGTAAGATATTACTTGTCACTGGCATTAGCGCAGGCATTGCTTATAGAGTCAATGTAGTGTTTACCTTCATGTATCTACTCTTCAGGACAATGGTAACCACAAAAACTTCAACATTACAGAAACTCTTTTAAATGTCAAACACTAACAGGTCTTTCCCTTCATTAAAAACAAATAAATTAACACTTAATTTCAACATTTATTCTCCTTATCCAGTCCTATGCAAAGCAACTAGAAATCCACTGCCTAATTTCTGAAGTTATTAATACAATTTCATTAAGTTACTACAACCTATTTTTTTTAAAAAGCTAATTAACGCAGAAATTTGAGTTTAAATTACAGACAATATTAAGTTGATGTAATGATCAACATTATTATGTCAACAGAACTCTACAAAATAATGTTTGCAACTTAAAAGGTTTAATTAAAACAAAAAAAAAAATGAATTTTTAACTTGCAACCATGCATTTATTTAAGTTGTGGTAACAGGTCCCCTGAATTACTTTTTAGAGTGTACATTGCTCATTTTGTCAGTGTTTTTCCACATCGGTCTATTCTTGTGGTATTAACTATTTCAGACAAACCCATCTCTATCACCCCGTCTAATCACTTTTCATGTTGGTCAGACACACATTTTTATGTCTGAATTTTATCTTATCAAAATAGGCATAATCTCTCGTTCTAGATTTGAAGGACAAATGGACAAGTAACAGGGTGGATTTTCAAAAAGCAATTAGTGTCAAGTATCTTCATTCATAATCCACTTTAAGAGCGTTAAGACAGAAGCACAAATCCCACTAAAGAGGACTAAATCAAACATGCTCTATTGATATTGCCAAAGGTCATGACCTGGAAATGATGTCCCCTTTTGGTCTCTAACCTTTACGCGTGGTTAGGCTATAATGACGTTGCAGAATAGCAGCGAATATTGAGATGTAAGTGACAGTTAGTGTTAATGTCTCATTTAAACACAATAGACGACACAAGTCACAGTGAGATTGCTTATTGATTGCTGGTTAACCATTTGGATCATGGAATCTGTCTATCACAAAGTGATTCAATTCTTAAAGTCTTTTTTAAAGCTCATGAGATTCTGTCTTCGTTTACTTGTTCTAAACCTGTATTATTTTATTTCTTGTGTGGAATAAGAAATAAGATGTTTTGAAGAGCTCTTTTGTCCAAACAGCATTGGATCCCACTGACTTGTATATGGACCAAAAACATCGTCCTTTGTTGGTGATTCATTCAAATGTCAACTTAACCTCAGATGTTTCTCCTAAAATGGGAAGATGATAGATTTAAATGATATACAACGCTATAAAATGAATGTGGACTGCAGCTTGGAAGTAGTATGTGAGAAATGGTTCATATTTAAGATCTATTTAAGATTAATATCAACTGTATTTTTTCTCTTTCCTAAGTTACTAAAATATAAAAATTGCTTTTATGAAACATTGTGTATGAAGAGCCAAACTCTGGGGCAAATGAAGTGAAAATCAGTTTACAGCAGCATGCAGGTGTATGAACATAAGAGCGTCTGCATTTTTTGTGTGTTTTTTCACTGTATTTGCACACAAGAAGATAAAAGATTGATTCCAGACAGATCTCTCCACCACCTGCAGTTCTCCTCAGATCGTCTTTTAGCATTGAGATGAGAGAGTCGTTTTAAAGCGCAGACTCTTTAAGCGATGGCAGACTGGCCTACTTCCCGTAACGGGCCTCAGTTTGAAACAAAAGCACTACAGGAACTACATCTGAAGCTATTGATTCAGTAATGTCATAAGAGAGAGGGGAACGCAGAGCATGAATGGGCTGTTAAACAGCAAAACCAGAGAGAGTCGAGTTACTCACACTGCGCTCAGGGCTAAATATGAAAGATTCATTTTGAGTTTTCTCACTTATGAATGTGGTACATTTCTGTCTGCTACACTGATAAATGCAAATCCCACAATGCCAGCAGATGTACACATAAACATACACACGCACAGATACCTGTATTGTGAAGATATGAGCATATGGCTGTGAACGACATGTGGGTTTCCTGGGGACAGTTTTCCAGATGCTTCCAGAGGAAGAATGCAGACAAAAACATGTCACATCTCTCTCTCTCTCTCTCTCTCTCTCTCTCTCTCTCTCTGTCTTGTATGTACTGACTGTTAAGCACTTGATAATCACAGTGCCTGTGAGCACTGAGCAGAGCAGTGAGGGCCATCCATCCATCCATCCATCCATTCATCTAATCTATCCATCCATCATCCATCCATCTGAATTCATTAGAATTTTCCATTCATTTCCATTCTACTTCTTTGCAGTCAAATTTGAATTGCAATTCTGCATCTTCTTGCCACTTTATTTAAATTTCAGGAATTGAAATTGAATTTAAATGTATTGAATTCTATAGGCGTTCATTTCTAAATGGTGCACAACCCTGGTAGCAGGACGAGTTACTCCAGTTTAGTATGAGCGATATTAATAGTGAGGCTCTAAAGCAGAAATATTGAAAACAAAAATAGATAAATAATGTTTTATTAAATTCAAAATAATTTAGGTGTCATCTAGTGTATGACACGTGAACTAAGGTTAAGCTAGTGAGTGAACAGGTGTTTTGTCACAGCTCTTATTATATCATGACTGAAATGCTGTACTGATCAATTGTCCAGGACCGGAACTATCTGATTTATAATTTCTGATAAGAACTCCCTCCCAGCCTTTACTGTTATATTCAGCCCTCATTATATCATATTTACCCAAAACCCCCTGTAGCCACAATGTAATCCGCAGATAATCACCCCAGCAGCAGTTTTTCTTCCTGTCTTTTTTGTTGCAATCGCTTCTTTTTCTTCAGCGTTTTTTCCTGCTGTTACTGGTTTCTCGATTCTCCACAGGAAATCCAGTCTTCTAACAGGTCATTTAAATGCTGTCTCTCTTTCACATTATTGATCGGGCGGCCGGCACAGATGAAGACAGGGTCCTTGAGATGTGTATCTGTCTGGTAAGGGCAGTTGTGTCTACCATGAGCTGATACACAGCTCTGACCTTGTGCTTATACTGCCAGAGGAAGACTCTACGAATGGAGTCCTTAAGATGTTTTCATGTTTTTCAAAGAAGTCTCTTATACTCAACAAGCCTGCATTTATTTGATCGAAAAATAAAGTAAAAACTGTAGCATTGTGAAATATTATTACTATTTTAATATATTGTAAAATGTAATTTATTCCTGTGATCAAAGCTGAATTTTCAGCATCATTACTCCAGTCTTCAGTGTCACATGATCCTTCAGAATACCATTATAATATGCTTTTTTTGCTGCTCAAGAAGTGTCACATGATCAATGTTGAAAACATTTGTGCTTCTTATTGTTTTTGTGGAAACTGTGATAGACCACAGTTCAAAAGTTTGGGTTGAGTGATAAAAAAAGAAGAAATAATTAATATTTTTATTTAGCAAAAAAGATTAAATTGATTAAATGTGATAGTAAAGTCATTTATAATGTTACAAAAAAAAATTATATTTCAAATAAATGCTGTTCTTTTGAACTTTCTATTCATCAAAGAATCCTGACAAAAATGTATCACGTTTCCACAAAAATATTAAGCAAAAAAGCATATCTACCACAATCTCTACCATAATAATTTAATTGGATTTCCAAAGTTTAAGACTTTTTTAAACACGAAATAGGATTAAAATAATGTTGGGTGCTATTCGCTGATAAAAATTATTCTGTGGTGAAGTAAATACTACAGAAAAAACAAATGTAAATTCTACATGGAAAAGTTCAGGTAAGAATTTAAAAAACAAATTATATTCTATATTAGTACTCAATTCAAGCTTGTAGAAATTAAAGTGTAAATATCAACGTTATAAAATTACGTAAAACTACTCCACTTTTCTGATACTGGTGTTCCCACCATGCACTGGGGCTTAAATAATTAATAAGGTTGATTTTTCACTGTTTTCCAGCTATACACTGTTTTATCATTGCTTTTTTAGTAACTTGCCACTTTGTGACATATGGAGTTTATTTTCTATAAAAATGATCCATCGAATGTTACCGTTATTGTGTATTGTGTACCAAGTATTGAGATCTCTGTGTTCAGGTGGATACCACGTTGCTTCTATTATGTAGATATGGTGTCTACACAATATCTATTATTTTATTTACTCAGGTGTTTCTAAGTAAAGCATACACTTTAAAAGTGTGGTTTAATTTAGTGTTATATTATTTGAGTAAAAATATGGCAAAGGAAACTTCAACTAAGTAGAAATTACTCAACATTTTACTAGCTCATTTAAAATGATTTGTTTTCTTTGTTAATTTTACTTAACTTAGTTAAGTAGAGTTTATTTAATTCCATATGTGAAATTTACTTGCAAAAAAAGAAAAAAAAATGTACTTATTGTTTTTTTTTAGTGTATGTTTGACACAAAGTACTTGTTTACTGACTGGATTCTGCCGATTTAGTTTTTCTTTTGAACAAATCAGAGTTAATGATTCATGACTCACTCATAAAAGCAGTTGCTGAATTCAGTTTCAATTCCTGAATTGAAAAAAATCAGTTACACTTTATTTTGATGGTCCCCTTATACAAACCCAATTCCAAAAAAGTTGGGACACTGTACAAATTGTGAATAAAAAAGGAATGCAATAATTTACAAATCTCATAAACTTCTATTTTATTCACAATAGAATATAGATAACATATCAAATGTTGAAAGTGAGACATTTTGAAATGTCATGCCAAATATTGGCTCATTTTGGATTTCATGAGAGCTACACATTCTAAAAAAGTTGGGACAGGTAGCAATAAGAGGCCAGAAAAGTTAAATGTACATATAAGGAACAGCTGGAGGACCAATTTGCAACTTATTAGGTCAATTGGCAACATGATTGGGTATAAAAAGAGCCTCTCAGAGTGGCAGTGTCTCTCAGAAGTCAAGATGGGCAGAGGATCACCAATTCCCCCAATGCTGCGGCGAAAAATAGTGGAGCAATATCAGAAAGGAGTTTCTCAGAGAAAAATTGCAAAGAGTTTGAAGTTATCATCATCTACAGTGCATAATATCATCCAAAGATTCAGAGAATCTGGAACAATCTCTGTGCGTAAGGGTCAAGGCCGGAAAACCATACTGGATGCCCGTGATCTTCGGGCCCTTAGACGGCACTGCATCACATACAGGAATGCTACTGTAATGGAAATCACAACATGGGCTCAGGAATACTTCCAGAAAACATTGTCGGTGAACACAATCCACCGTGCCATTCGCCGTTGCCGGCTAAAACTCTATAGGTCAAAAAAGAAGCCATATCTAAACATGATCCAGAAGCACAGGCGTTTTCTCTGGGCCAAGGCTCATTTAAAATGGACTGTGGCAAAGTGGAAAACTGTTCTGTGGTCAGACGAATCAAAATTTGAAGTTCTTTTTGGAAAACTGGGACGCCATGTCATCCGGACTAAAGAGGACAAGGACAACCCAAGTTGTTATCAGCGCTCAGTTCAGAAGCCTGCATCTCTGATGGTATGGGGTTGCATGAGTGTGTGTGGCATGGGCAGCTTACACATCTGGAAAGGCACCATCAATGCTGAAAGGTATATCCAAGTTCTAGAACAACATATGCTCCCATCCAGACGTCGTCTCTTTCAGGGAAGACCTTGCATTTTCCAACATGACAATGCCAGACCACATACTGCATCAATTACAACATCATGGCTGCGTAGAAGGATCCGGGTACTGAAATGGCCAGCCTGCAGTCCAGATCTTTCACCCATAGAAAACATTTGGCGCATCATAAAGAGGAAGATGCGACAAAGAAGACCTAAGACAGTTGAGCAACTAGAAGCCTGTATTAGACAAGAATGGGACAACGTTCCTATTCCTAAACTTGAGCAACTTGTCTCCTCAGTCCCCAGACGTTTGCAGACTGTTATAAAAAGAAGAGGGGATGCCACACAGTGGTAAACATGGCCTTGTCCCAACTTTTTTGAGATGTGTTGATGCCATGAAATTTAAAATCAACTTATTTTTCCCTTAAAATGATACATTTTCTCAGTTTAAACATTTGATATGTCATCTATGTTGTATTCTGAATAAAATATTGAAATCTGAAACTTCCACATCATTGCATTCTGTTTTTATTCATAATTTGTACAGTGTCCCAACTTTTTTGGAATCGGGTTTGTAGACATTTGTTGACTGTAAGTAATGTTGCACCTTCATGTCAACTAACTCTCATTAGAGTATTAGTTGAGTATTAGTAGACTGTAAGGCGAAGGGTTAAGGTTAGTAGAATAAGAGGTTAGGAGTAAGCTGACATGTAGTTGCAAAGTTACTTATAATGTATGTTGGGGAGCATCAAAATAAAGTGTTATTACTTTTGGCAGTAAAATCAAATAATCAAGAAAAAGATGGCAATGGCCGATAATACTTCCTGCTCATTCATCACATTGTAAATGGAAGGTCAGGTCAGGAACACTACATGGTTACAGTATTCCTGCTGTAAACTGCACATTTTGGCAAATTTAGTATTCTATGTACAGTATGCATATTTTAAATATATCCTTTAATTTTTTGTTGCAAATGACATACTATTTGACAGTACTAAAAAAGTAGTATGAAGCCAACAGTATATGATACAGCATGCAGCAAGATGTTCGCTCGTATTCCATTCGAAACATTTTCAAACATTCTTTGAATATCCCACTTGTACAACAATCTCCCATCAGCGGTCTCTTTATCATTCGTGATTAATCTAATAACTCACACATGCTTGTTTTTCATCTCAGAGGCCTTCATTTCCCGGCCCACTGTTCCTTTCTGTTTTCTTTTTCAAATGCTCATGCTATGAAGCACATTCATTAATAACCAGCCTTTGTTCTGAGAGATTTCCATTATCGCTGCAGAAATCTATCACTCTGCATTTTCATCTCTTAACATGCCAGTTTTAATGAGCGACTGGGACTCCAGAGCCATTCATTCAGATATAAAACTAATGGAACGGACTCTGCCCAGTATTTTACTGAGAGAATTGGGAAAATGTGTCCTTTTCCTTTATTTCTACATTGATTCATAAGATATACCCTAGAGTGGGTTAATCCTGAAGCCTCTCTTGCAATATCCACTAGAGATATGAGTTTGTCCTCTCTGTGAGCAGCGCAGCATCTCTGGCCTCCAGGCAACCCGTGGTTTGTAGATGAGGCTCGCATTGTGCATGGCTCGCATGCAAAGGCTAAAAATTAAGGCGAGTATAGAGAGGAAATGGCTCTAGCCTACTGGCTACAAATACAGTGTTATATTAACCCAAAAAAGGGTTACGGTTACACTATGCTGCAGTAACGTGTTTTCAGTGGCCTCTATGAGAGCTTGCTCACTGCTTCCCAAACAGGGGTACGTGTAGCCCTTGCATAACACACAAATTGTTCAATAAAAATATAATTCAGTGGTCAAATATAATGGTCATTCATATTTTTCATTGACTCTTTCTATTACATTGTTAAAGTAATTTGAATAATTCGATTTGTATAAAAACGCTGCTTCATTCAGGAACAAAACACCACTACTGTGTTACTCGGTGTTGTGTTGTGGCTTCGTTTGGATCTATTTTCATTGGTGGCGCAAAAAAGGGAACTGGCAACATTTTGATCAAAATGCTAGTTATGGAATATTTACTTGTTTATTAAACTATCAAGGTTCTTTATTGGTCACAAACATGTGATGTACTGTAGTGAAATGTTTTTTCTTAGTTCCCTGTCCCACAGTGCAAGAACAAACAGAACCAACAAGGAATTATTGTCAAACACACACATAATAAAATTAGAATATAGAATATAATAAACTATCAAGAAATGTGTATATATATATATATATATGGGCCATTCTACAGAATTCTGTTGTCCCACAACCAAATAACACATTTAAAAAGCATTTAAGTATCATCTTAGTAAACATCTAGTATATCTTAGATCAGGGGCCCGTTTCAGAAAGAAGGTTAAGTGAAAACTCTGAGTATGTTAACCCTGAAATGAGGGAAACTCTGGGTTTTCGGTTTCAGAATGGGAGGTATGTCAAACCAGAGAAAGCAGGGTAAGTCAAGCCAGTTTCTAAAAGAGAGGTAACTTATACTCAGAGTCAGTTACCAGGGTAACTTACTCTGTGAACCTAACCTGGTCTGGAGCAGGTTTTCTTAGGTAAACCCAGAGTTTTCATGGTATCCCACAGGCATAAAAAAAGAATGTGGCAGCAGCTAAAAATGAAAAATAAAAACATAATTCAATCAGGTAAAGCCTTAAGCATAAAAGGTTCATGGGTGTAGGTTTTGTGACTTTACAAACATTTCACATATTAAATAAATATCATTCAGTGTCTATTTCAATGTGCAGCAGCTTTTCCCACATAGTCTATTGCTCTTTTCACATAATTAAATGATCTCTGATCGAACCTGTTACATTTATTAATTAGGGTAATGAACTTAACATTTGACTTCTACTCAGGCCAGCCAAACACCAGCACCACTGACAGATGAAGAGGAGTTGGAGAAAGAATATTAAAATTCAACAGGAAAAAGAATAAAGTATTTGTAGGAAATAAAAATGACCATAGAAATTGTGAATAATTTGTGTTTATTTTAACAGCTGTGGTGTTGGTGGTTACGGCATATATCTCGGACTATCCGTTTTCAGAAAGTGTGATGATGGGAATATACGTGTCATCAATGCATCCAACCACTGGAAATCCTAAAGGAAATTCTAATTATTAGGTTACTTCTAGAGGTTTATAAATTGAACGTCAGGATCCTGTATAAAAGGACATGCCATTTTTGTAACTTTGATGGTGTCCTCATGATGAAAATATGAGCAATGAATGAATGTACCTGCACTGCAAAGAATGCTTTTCTTACTTTGTATTTTTGTCTGGTTGTTTCCAGTCAAAATATGTAAAGATTCTTAAGGAACTAATTTAAGTGAGTTTTTCTTATTTTGCAAATGATCTGCCAGATGGGGTAAGAAAAATAATCTTGTTTCCGTTTGCATTAGGATTATTTTTCTTAGCCAAGTGGCAGATCATTTTACTTATTTTAAGTAAAATGTGCTTACTTTAGATTTTAGATTTAGATTTAATTTATAACTTTTAGATATTTGTACTTGAAATAAGACACAAATACTCAGTAAGAAAAGCATTTGTGCAGTGTGAATGAATGAATGAAGTATTTAAACAACGCTGATGCTTTAAAAAAGGGGAGGAGACCGAAAGAAATTAAACTTCATTAAATGAATTAAGAATTAAACTTTCATATTGACCCGGAAGTATGCAAATGTCTTTTTGTTGGGTGCTGTTGCCATGGTGAATCATAATTTCGGAGCTCCATTGATCGTGGCTTTTCATAGTCGTGGTGCACGCACTTAACTCAGAGTCAGTCTACTCAGAGTTGATTGAACTAACTCAATTCAGCTGTTCTGAAACCCAAAACTCAGAGTTTCCCATCTCAGGGTAAGTCAACTCAGAGTTCAAGTTTAAACTCAGAGTTGGTTGAACCTCCTTATTGAAATGGGCCTCAGGGGTTCTCAACCCTGGTCCACTGTCCTGCAGAGTTTAGCTCCAACCCTGATCAAACACACCTGCCTGTAGCTTTCTAGTAATCCTGAAGAGCTTAATTAGCTGGTTCAGGTGTGTTTGATTAGGGTTGGAGCTAAACTCTGCAGGATGCAGGGTTGAGAATGCCTGTCTTAGATGTTTATTAAGATTCTTCTATTATCTATTGAATCATCATTTATTGAGTACTTTCAATTGGGAGGTGGCTGTCCCGAACTCGATAATTAAATAATTTTTGCATTTTATTCCATTGTTGTTTTTAAAAATATCTTTCTGATTTTTTTTAAAAAAAGTGAAGTTCAAAAAATATTTATTTACATTTTCTTTGTAAATCATGAGAATTTTAAAAATTGTAAAAAAACAGTGTAAGTTTTAGTCCATTAGCTGAGACTGATTTTAACCAGGTAAATGTGTTCAGAAGTCTGAAAATGTGTGTGTAACTTTAAGGAACATCAATACCAAACACCTTTTTTCTGCAATTAAGTACACTTTTTTGGGGGTTATTCCATAAAATTTAGTTTTTATGTGTGTACAACAACTGTGCTAGCTAACCATGTGCTGATTAGCATCTTTGAGCTAAGCTCAAAAGTATCTAAAATTGTTACTACCGAAACAGTCATGACCGAAATATGTGGTGAAGTTTCAGTTGTGACATCATTGTTTTTTGGGTGTTATTCCATAAAATGTAGTTTTTATGTGTGTACAACTGTTCAGAAATGTGCTAGCTAACCATGTGCTGATTAGCATCTTTGAGATTTTTTCTTTGAAATTATCAGTAATGACCGAAACGTGGTGAAGTTTCGGTTGTTACGTCATTGTTTTGGTAGTGACAAGAGGGAACACATAATCCTTTATTTGGGTGAAATAAACAAAACTTTAGTACAGTTATGCAAATCATTAGTATTTTAGTATGTTTTAGTAGTGTTTTAGTGTGTGTTCAAATTCTGCAATGTGATGTGGTCGCTACCAAAACATTAGTCACAATGTGCAGTCACGACCGAAACATGGGATGTTTTTCGTAAAAAAATAAAGTATAATTATCAACTAAGATGTTATGATAGTGTTTGGTTCAATGTATATTCAAACTAATGACTCCTTAACTTTGAAATCAGTATGATTAACTTTTACAAAGAAATATTGGATTCAAAATACAACATATTCATAAATTACCCTTGAAATATTGTTAAAATTGTAATTGTTATTGATTTGCCTGTGAAAACTTTGTAATAAAATAGCAAAAAATATATTTACAAGGTATATGTAAACAAAATCTTAGTAGATCAATATAACTCTTCTTTTTAAATTATATATTATTGTGTTTCGGTAGTGACCTCAATAAGACCTCCAAAAATTATATACACTGATCAGGCATAACATTATGACCACTGTGAATAACATTGATTATCTCTTCATCACGGCACCTGTTAGTGTGGTTAATATAGTTAATATATTAGGCAGCAAGTGAACATTTTGTCCTCAAAGTTGATGTGTTTGAAGCAGGAAAAATGGGCAAGTGTAAGGATTTGAGCAAGTTTGACAAGGACCAAATTGCGATGGCTAGACGACTGGGTCAGAGCATCTCCAAAACTGCAGCTCTTGTGGGGTGTTCCCGGTCTGCAGTGGTCAGTATCTATCAAAAGTGGTCCAAGGAAGGAACAGTGGTGAACCGGCGACAGGGTCATGGGCGATATGCCAAGGCTCATTGATGCATGGGGGGAGCGAAGGCTGGCCCGTGTGGTCCGATGAAACTGTAGCGCAAATTGCTCAAGAAGTTAATGGGTCAGGGTCTCATTTTGTTTAGTTTAACTTGAAGTACTTAAATAACTAAAACTAATAAATAAAAATTATTATAGACAATTTTATAAAACTAATAAAAAATAAAAAAAACAACAAAATTACTAAAACTTAGACTAAAATTAATGTGGAAAATATAAAAAGTAAAATCTAAAATGAAAAATTAACAAAATATCAATGATACTAAAATAGCTCTGGCTTGTCAGTATCATATAGGCCATGTCTACTGCTATTTTATTAATTGTTGCACTTTCTAGCACTCAAACAACATCCTGGCCAAAACTTTCTAGTGTCTGTTGACACATTTAGTCATGAAATATTTATTTTCATTCTTTTTGCCCGCCATTCTCTTTCTTGATAAGTGCTCCAGCTAATTCTGTCCAGACGGAGGGCTGTCGCTGCACATCAGATGGCAGATGGAGGTCTCAGAAACAACCTGGACCTTCAGTGGGGAACATGTGCCATTATAATGGAGCACTGTGGCCTTAGAATATTGAGAATATTTATGGAAAATAACATATCCTGTAGCAAAAATGTTGAATGCATTTGTCCTTTAATGTGACTAAAATGTCCTTAAAGGGGTCATATCTCATATGCTCTTTTGAACTAAAAGAATCTATCACTTATGGTTTTTCCCAGCCACAGAAATGCTTAGTAACAAAACCACCCTTTTCCCCCGCTGTGTCCAACATTTTGCACTGTATCTAGATCGCTCCTGACATTCCAGCACTGATCTTATAGCTGTCTATTAATCTAGGGCATTACAGCCCTTCAGTCCCACTGCAAACAGCCAAGCAGCCCAGAGAGGCTCATTCAGTCTCTCACCGGCCCAAATCTGATTACGCTGTTGTGAGGAGCTGTGGCCCGGGGCCAGGGCCAGGGCCAGCCGGTCCGGTGTGGTGCAAGGCCGCTGCACTCTCTTAAACGCCCGTTTGACGATCTGCCATCGCCTCACACCTTTCGAGTGTGTCTTAATTATGCCGTGTGGTGTCGAGCAGGTGGGAGCAGATGTGCAGTACAAGGAGCCCTGAAGCAACGTGATCCAGACATGTGAAATTTTATAGCGTTTAGATCAGGCAAATGGGTATCACATTAAATTAATAGCTCAGATAATATGACATATGGAATTCCAGACAACACTGAAGAGCTTGTTTTGAATTTCAGGAATGGACTGATAATGTTAGATGAAAATATATCGTTCTTAAAGTGTTAGTTCACCCAAAAATGAATTATTTCATTTTTACTCCAAAAAATGAAATAACCCCGTAAGACTTTCGTTCATCTTCGAAACACAAATGAAGATCTTTTTTAATGAAATCCTCCATTGACAACCTATGCAACTACCATTTTGATGCTTCAAAAAGTTCATAAAGAGATCGTAAAACTAATCCATATGAATTGAGCGGTTTAGTCCATATTTTCTGAAGAGACTCGATCACTTTATATGATGAACAAATTGAATTTAGGCTTTTATTCACATTTAAACATTGATCAGCGAACATAAACAGAAACTCAATTGTACTTGCTTGACGAACAAGATCAAACCTCCAACATGTTGCGTAACACGAGAATGAACCTCATTGGCTCTTGTGGAAGCTCAAATGTGCTGTGTAACACATGAGACAGAGGCTCATTGGTTCTTGTGGAAGCTCAAACGTGTTGCGTAACATGCGAATGAACCTCATTGGCTCTTGTGGAAGCTCAAACGTGCTGTGTAACACATGAGAAAGAACCTCATTGGTTCTTGCTGAAGCTCAAACGTGCTGCGTAACACATGAGAATGAACCTCATTGGTTCTTGCAGATGCTCAAACGTGCTGCGTAACACACGAGAATTAACCTCGTTGGTTCTTGCTGAAGCTCAAACTTGCTGCGTAACATGAGAATGAACCTCATTGGTTTTGCTGAAGCTCAAACGTGCTGCGTAACACATGAGAATGAACCTCATTGGTTCTTGCAGATGCTCAAACGTGCTGCGTAACACACGAGAATGAACCTCATTGGTTCTTGCTGAAGCTCAAACGTGCTGCGTAACACGAGAATGAACCTCATTGGTTCTTGTGGAAGCTCAAACGTACTGCGTAACACGAGAATGAACCTCATTGGTTCTTGTGGAAGCTCAAACGTGCTGCGTAACACGAGAATGAACCTCATTGGTTCTTGCAGATGCTCAAACGTGCTGCGTAACACACGAGAATGAATCTCATTTGTTCTTGCTGAAGCTCAAACGCGCTGCGTAACACAAGAATGAACCTCATTGGTTCTTGCAGATGCTCAAACGTGCTGCGTAACACGAGAATGAACCTCACTGGTTCTTGCAGATGCTCAAACGTGCTGCGTAACACACGAGAATGAACCTCAATAGTTCTTGCTGAAGCTCAAACGTACTGCGTAACATGAGAAAGAACCTCACTGGTTCTTGTGGAAGCTCAAACGTGCTGTGTAACACATGAGACAGAGCCTCATTGGTTCTTGTGGAAGCTCAAACGTGCTGCGTAACACACGAGAATGAAACTCATTGGTTCTTGCTGAAGCTCAAACGTGCTGCGTAACACACGAGAAAGAAACTCATTGGTTCTTGCTGAAGCTCAAACGTGCTGCGTAACACACGAGAAAGAAACTCATTGGTTCTTGCGGAAGCTCAAACGTGCTGCGTAACACACGAGAATGAAACTCACTGGTTCTTGTGGAAGCTCAAACGTGCTGCGTAACATGAGAATGAACCTCATTGGTTCTTGTGGAAGCTCAAACGTGTTGCGTAACATGAGAATGAACCTCATTGGTTCTTGTGGAAGCTCAAACGTGCTGCGTAACATGAGAATGAACCTCATTGGTTCTTGTGGAAGCTCAAACGTGTTGCGTAACATGAGAATGAACCTCATTGGTTCTTGTGGAAGCTCAAACGTGCTGCGTAACACACGAGAATGAACCTCATTGGTTCTTGTGGAAGCTCAAACGTGTTGCGTAACATGAGAATGAACCTCATTGGTTCTTGTGGAAGCTCAAACGTGCTGCGTAACACGTGAATGAACCTCATTGGTTCTTGCTGAAGCTCAAATGTGCTGCGTAACACGAGAATGAACCTCATTGGTTCTTGCAGATGCTCAAACGTGCTGCGTAACACGAGAATGAACCTCACTGGTTCTTGCAGATGCTCAAACGTGCTGCGTAACACACGAGAATGAACCTCACTGGTTCTTGTGGAAGCTCAAACGTGCTGTGTAACACATGAGACAGAGCCTAACACACGAGAATGAAACTCATTGGCTCTTGTGGAAGCTCAAACGTGCTGTGTAACACATGAGAAAGAACCTCATTGGTTTTTGCTGAAGCTCAAACGTGCTGCGTAACACATGAGAAAGAACCTCATTGGTTTTTGCTGAAGCTCAAACGTGCTGCGTAACACACGAGAATGAAACTCATTGGCTCTTGTGGAAGCTCAAACGTGCTGCGTAACACATGAGAAAGAACCTCATTGGTTCTTGTGGAAGCTTAAACGTGCTGCATAACACACAAGAATGAACCTCATTGGTTCTTGCTGAAGCTCAAACGTACTGCGTAACACACGAGAATGAAACTCATTGGCTCTTGTGGAAGCTCAAACGTGCTGTGTAACACATGAGAATGAACCTCATTGGTTCTTGTGGAAGCTCAAACGTGCTGCGTAACACACAAGAAGGAACCTCATTGGTTCTTGTGGAAGCTCAAACGTGCTGCGTAACACGAGAATGAACCTCATTGGTTCTTGCTGAAGCTCAAACGTACTGCGTAACACACGAGAATGAACCTCATTGGCTCTTGTGGAAGCTCAAACGTGCTGCGTAACACAAGAAAGAACCTCATTGGTTCTTGCAGATGCTCAAACGTGCTGCGTAACACACAAGAATGAACCTCAATGGTTCTTGCTGAAGCTCAAACGTGCTGTGTAACACATGAGACAGAACCTCATTGGTTCTTGTGGAAGCTCAAACGTGCTGCGTAACATGAGAATTAATCTCATTGGTTCTTGTGGAAGCTCAAACGTGCTGCGTAACACGAGAATTAATCTCATTGGCTCTTGCAGATGCTCAAACATGCTGTGTAACACACAAGAATGAAACTCATTGGTTCTTGTGGAAGCTCAAACGTGCTGCGTAACACACGAGAATGAACCTCAATGGTTCTTGCTGAAGCTCAAACGTGCTGTGTAACACATGAGACAGAACCTCATTGGTTCTTGTGGAAGCTCAAACGTGCTGCGTAACATGAGAATTAATCTCATTGGTTCTTGTGGAAGCTCAAACGTGCTGCGTAACACGAGAATTAATCTCATTGGCTCTTGCAGATGCTCAAACATGCTGTGTAACACATGAGAAAGAACCTCATTGGTTCTTGTGGAAGCTCAAACGTGCTGCGTAACACGAGAATGAACCTCATTGGTTCTTGCAGATGCTCAAACGTGCTGCGTAACACACAAGAATGAAACTCATTGGTTCTTGTGGAAGCTCAAACGTGCTGCGTAACACACGAGAATGAACCTCATTGGTTCTTGCTGAAGCTCAAACGTGCTGCGTAACACACGAGAATGAAACTCATTGGTTCTTGCTGAAGCTCAAACGTACTGCGTAACACGAGAATGAAACTCATTGGTTCTTGTGGAAGCTCAAACGTGCTGCGTAACACACAAGAAGGAACCTCATTGGTTCTTGTGGAAGCTCAAACGTGCTGCGTAACACGAGAATGAACCTCATTGGTTCTTGCTGAAGCTCAAACGTACTGCGTAACACACGAGAATGAACCTCATTGGCTCTTGTGGAAGCTCAAACGTGCTGCGTAACACAAGAAAGAACCTCATTGGTTCTTGTGGAAGCTCAAACGTGCTGTGTAACACATGAGACAGAACCTCATTGGTTCTTGTGGAAGCTCAAACGTGCTGCGTAACATGAGAATTAATCTCATTGGTTCTTGTGGAAGCTCAAACGTGCTGCATAACACGAGAATTAATCTCATTGGTTCTTGCAGATGCTCAAACGTGCTGCGTAACACGAGAATGAACCTCATTGGTTCTTGCAGATGCTCAAACGTGCTGTGTAACACACGAGAATGAACCTCATTGGTTCTTGTGGAAGCTCAAACGTGCTGCGTAACACGAGAATGAACCTCATTGGTTCTTGCAGATGCTCAAACGTGCTGCGTAACACACGAGAATGAACCTCATTGGTTCTTGCAGATGCTCAAACGTGCTGCGTAACACACGAGAATGAACCTCATTGGTTCTTGTGGAAGCTCAAACGTGCTGCGTAACACGAGAATGAACCTCATTGGTTCTTGCAGATGCTCAAACGTGCTGTGTAACACACGAGAATGAACCTCATTGGTTCTTGTGGAAGCTCAAACGTGCTGCGTAACACGAGAATGAACCTCATTGGTTCTTGCAGATGCTCAAACGTGCTGTGTAACACACGAGAATGAACCTCATTGGTTCTTGTGGAAGCTCAAACGTGCTGCGTAACACGAGAATGAACCTCATTGGTTCTTGCAGATGCTCAAACGTGCTGTGTAACACACGAGAATGAACCTCATTGGTTCTTGTGGAAGCTCAAACGTGCTGCGTAGCACCAGAATGAATCTCATTGGTTCTCACACGTCAAGCGAAAATGCTTAAGCTTCCATTTACCAAAACTGATGTGTGAGCTGATGAATTAAAAGACTAAATTCAATCTGTTCA
The DNA here is from genome assembly GCA_039654105.1 of Coreius guichenoti. Classification (NCBI taxonomy): domain Eukaryota; kingdom Metazoa; phylum Chordata; class Actinopteri; order Cypriniformes; family Gobionidae; genus Coreius; species Coreius guichenoti. The sequence goes on along the minus strand of CM077180.1, from coordinate 6,838,592 downwards.
TCATATAAAGCGATCAAGTCTCTTCAGAAAATATGGACTAAACCGCTCAATTCATATGGATTAGTTTTAAGATCTCTTTATGAACTTTTTGAAGCGTCAAAGTGGTAGTTGTGTAGCTGTCAATGGAGGATCAGAAATCGCCCAGATTTCATTAAAAAGATCTTCATTTGTGTTCCGAAGATGAATGAAAGTCTTACAGGTTTGGAACAACATGAGGGTGAGTAATTAATAATAGAATTTTCATTTTTAGGTGAACGATCCCTTTAAGAATGTATTTCCTCAAATATCTGGAATTCTGGTATTGCTTTGCCTGAATTAAAAGTAGGGTGCTTAATTCTTTAGAATTTTATATTGTTATTTTAGATTAAAATAATTCCTTTTTTTAATTTTTTTTTAATTTTGAATTTGCTTAGATTTATCTATTTTGTCTCTATCTCTATCGACTTTTTTAAACATCATACCATTCAATAGTTGGGTCGTTGAGGTTTTTTTATGTTTTTGAAAGAAGCCTCTTATGCTCACCAGGGCTGCATTTTTTTTTATCAAGTTTACAGTAAAAACAGTAAATATTATTACAACTTAAAATAACTGTTTTCTAGTGTAATATATCTTAAAATGTATTTTTTTTCTTTGATAGCAAAGCTGAATTTTCAGTGGCCTGGCACAATGACAAATACGTTTTTAAAAGTGAAAATATTCCATGTAGTCTCTCAATTAATATGAGGTTCATTGGATGTATAATACTTTCTTAAAATGTTTTTTTAAATGGATCACAGCTCGTTACGCCACAGGACCTGTAAACTTCCCAACACTATTAAATGTAAACAGGCCAAATATAAAGAGTGAAAATGAAAGTGAGATGTGAAGAATGGTGTTTAATAAGATCTGAGACACTGAACAAAACTGAAACTGTGGAGTGAATCACAGATGGCACAGAACGAGGAATGATCCGTCGCTATGAATGACTGTTGGATTAATTATCTATGGAGTCTATGGCTATAGTGTTGAGTGAGGATCATCAGAGCATGTGGCTCCTAACAGGAAGTGTCACATCCACATCAGTTAGAGTCATTTAGTCCCTGAAAGTTGGTCTTCAGACAGTTTCTTTGGCAGTTTCTACGTCTCTCACACTGCTGAGTTATGTTTGCTTGTTAACCTTTCTCACAGCTGACAGTTTGCAGTGCTAATGCTGTCCTCAAATCCTGCTAGGAAGTGCCTACTTATGAGTTTGGATGTCCTAATTGCAATGCGATGTGCATTCGTGTTTGTTTGAAATAAAACTGACATGTTCTGTTTTATCACTTCCTGACTTAGGCCTACACATACACTACAGTTCAAAAATATGGAGATTTGAAAAAAAAAAAAAAAAAATTCTATTTTTGTATATTTTAAAATGTAATTTATTCCTGTGATCAAAGCTGAATTTTCAGCATCAGTACTCCAGTCTTCAGTGTCACATGATCCTTCAGAAATCATTCTAATATGATGATTTGCTGCTCAAAAAACATTTCTGATTATTATCAATGTTGAATACAGTTTTGCTGCTTCATATTTTTGTGGAAACTGTCACTGTGATATATTTTTTCAGGATTCTTTGATGAATAGAAAGTTCAAAAGAACAGCATTCATTTGAAATAGAAATCTCTCATTGTAAATGTCTTTACTGTCACTTTTGATCAATTTCAGTGTCATGCTGAATAAAAGTTTTAATTTCTTTAACAAAAAAGTTTTGAACTCTAGTGTATATGTGTATATTTTCAATGTCTTGAACTTTTATTACATTTATACTGTAGGTTGAGTTTCATCAACATTACTCTGTTTATCTGAATAAATGCAAAATAGAGGACAATTGTTTTAAATAAGTAACACTGTAGCTTTATTATGACCAAACCAATTAGCTTCTGACATTTTTAACTGGCATGCCTCTAACTCAGAAAGTCTGGACTCAAAGAAAATACACAGGAATTTTTCTTTCCAATGAAGATGTGAATGCATTCACATGTGCTTATCTTGTAAATATAATTATCCCAACACACCCCGAATGCAGCCGAATCTTTAAAATATTAATTTAAAGTGACCAATCAAAACTGATAATTCTTGTTTTTTTATTTAATATTGCAATATTTATTATAAATGATTTATGCACATCATTATTTTTTAAATTCATGCGTCTCATAATCTTCAATCAAAATAACCCCTCCCTCTCGCAGTGACATCTCTTCTCTGATGACGTGTTTACTGGCCCGAGGGCGGGACAACCTGTCACTCACATGAGATTGACCAATAGCAAACCACAACCATCCAATCAATTCCCAATGGACAAAATCAAGCCACAGCCAACATTTTTCTTATCCAAGAAGCCGTTTTGCTCGGATATACACCAATCAGGCATAACATTAAGACCACTGACAGGTGAAGTGAATAACACTGATTATCTCTTTATCACGGCACCTGTTAGTGGGTGGGATATATTAGGCAGCAAGTGAACATTTTGTCCTCAAAGTTGATGTGTTAGAAGCAGGAAAAATGGGCAAGTGTAAGGATTTGAGCAAGTTTGACAAGGGCCAAATTGTGATGGCTAGACTACTGGGTCAGAGCATCTCCAAAACGGCAGCTCTTGTGGGGTGTTCCCGGTCTGCAGTGGTCAGTATCTATCAAAAGTGGTCCAAGGAAGGAACAGTGGTGAACCGGCGACAGGGTCATGGGCGGCCAAGGCTCATTAATGCACATGGGGAGCGATGGCTGGCCCTTGTGGTCCGATGAAACAGACGAGCTACTGTAGCTCAAATTGTTCAAGAAGTTAATGCTGGTTCTGATAGAAAGGTGTCAGAATACACAGTAAATCGCAGTTTGTTGCGTATGGGGCTGCATAGCCGCAGACCAGTCAGGGTGCCCATGCTGACCCCTGTCCACCACCGAAAGCACCAACAGTGGGCACGTGAGCATCAGAACTGAACCACAGAGCAATGGAAGAAGGTGGTCTGGTTTGATGAATCACGTTTTCTTTTACATCACGTGGATGGCTGGGTGCGTGTGCGTCGCTTACCTGGGGAACACATGGCACTATGCACTATGGGAAGAAGGCAAGCCGGCGGAGGCAGTGTGATGCTTTGGCCAATGTTCTGCTGGGAAACCTTGGGTCCTGCCATCCATGTGGATGTTACTTTGACACATATCACCTACCTAAGCATTGTTGCAGACCATGTACACCCTTTCATGGAAACGGTATTCCCTAGTGGCTGTGGCCTCTTTCAGCAGGATAATGCGCCCTGCCACAAAGCAAAAATGGTTCAGGAATGGTTTAAGGAGCACAACAACGAGTTTGAGGTGTTGATTTGGCCTCCAAATTCCCCAGATCTCAATCCAATCGAGCATCTGTGGGATGTGCTGAACAAAAAGTCCGATCCATGGAGGCCCCACCTCACAATTTACAGGAATTAAAGGATCTGCTGCTAACATATTGGTGCCAGATACCACAGCACGCCTTCAGCCAATTAACCACAGGACTTATTTGAACAGTTTTTGTCGCACAGTGTATATTTCTTTTGCAATACTTTTAATGTGCTTTAATGATCATATAGATGGTTTGTACATGTGGTGTGATTTGTGAGAGTCTCCGCTGATGGGTGATGCCATGGCTGATGATGTAAGTGTTCTTTATTTAGAGCCTTTATCTCAGAGCAGCCTGCAGTAACACAGGGAGGATTTCATTTCTCTCTGCGGACGGGACAGGACAGGACGGGAAGGGAGGGGAGGGCATATCTCTTACAGTGTGGCCTGGGTCGGCACAGGACAGATCTCTTTACTTAGTAGCTAATTGATCGAGGGGAGGGAGGATGTGGAGGAGGCGGGTGGCGTGTGCGGAGGGGGTCGAGAGGTTGATGGTATATGTGTTCTGCCCCATAAGGGGTAGGTCAGTGTACTCACTCCCCCCTAACCCTGCTATTGATCATGTAATGGTATGGTCCACAAGCCTTAACCTTCTAATCTCATCTGGCTGTGCTGCACATCGGTGCCAAATTCTGTCGATTCACCTACAGATGGAAAAGGGAACGTAAAACGTAAAAATGCAGTGGCAGTGTGGCAGGAATATGGATTGATTTCTTTGCCTTTAGATGAATGTACTCTCCACTTCCCTGTGCAGTTTTGCAAAAGGTCACACATTTAAAGTAAAGTACTACCGTGGAACTGTTAATTACAAAATTTCTTCTAACATTCTGGAAAGTATGTTAAAATCTCAACTAGTTTAGATCCTATTTGTACAATAAACAACTTTTCAAAAGCAAACAAAAATGTTTTTAAGGTCAAACACTTCGATTTATTAATATTAACTGCACAGGCCCAACATTGTATTATTAACATGACATGAATAGAAAAGTTGAACATTTTGATGCGTTCATGGTCTCAGCAGTCAATAATTCACTGTAAAAAATAAACTGTTGTAGACAAAACAATAATATTTATCCTCTCTGTAAGTGACCCTGTGTTGTACTTAATCTGGGTTATATTTATTTTTACTTATATTTACTTATATATTTAGATACATTCATGGTTTTTAAATGCAGATGAATTAACATCAAAATGTACTGTAAAAAAAATTATTAGATTATTGTAGTATGTTTAGAAAATATTTTTCAGTCTTTCAAATTTTCACATTTAATTCAATGTGTTACTTGCCGTTTCTTTGTAATAATTTGTGAAATTTACTAGAAATTTCAAAGTAAATGCTACAATAATTTTTGTTCAGTGAGTTTGATTGAACATGCAATTTTTTGACGTCAACAGCCAAAAATATGGGAAGCGTTTTCTCTTGATTTATTTTGCTGTCTAAACTATAATAAAAACTGTTATATGTTTAGCTGTATTTTTAGTTATTTTATCATAGTTTTTTCCCTTGTGTTCTCAATTTTTAGACCAGTTGAAAACCGCTGCTTTAAAAAAAAAACACACAAAAAAACATAAGTATATAAGTAATAATTAAAAAATTATATAATATAAGACTTATATGACCTTGGATTACTGCTCTTACAAAAACTGGTATTGTCATCTTGGCACTGTCTAAAACTTTCTAGATCAGAAATAGATCATATAAATCTCTTTTCTTGACAGGCTAGTTTAAAATGACCCGTCTCTCCAGGTCTTCCTAAAACCCAAACATTCAGAGGCGTTTGCCGTGATGTGAGCAGGTGTGGGCGGGAACTTCCTGTGCGTGAAATAAAACCTGGCTGGAGTGGCTGCAGAGACGTGTGTGTGTGTGTGTCTACCTGTTTGTATTGAATAGTGCCCATTAATAATTTAGCTGCATGGCTGCTGGCTATTATTACAGAAAAATAGTGCAGTGCGTTTGGACACATGCCTCCTGCTTGTAAGTCAATAGAGAACAGTTCACCCAGTAGGACCAGGACAGAATACTCTCAAACTCATGACAAACCTCTCAGCTTTATGTCTTTGTCTACGGTTTCCATTGTAGAGCACTTTGAATCGCGTGGAATGAAGCTCATTATTATCACTGATATTATTATCTCAGGGTTATTTTATTAAAATAGGCCTAAGAGTATCTCTTAGTTCATGATGTCTAATTCAAGTGAAAAAAAAGGTTTTATTATTTGCATGAATGTTTGTGACAGCCAGATTAATACAGAGAAAATCCTTTTGTTTAAAAAATGTGGCTGATCATATTCTCTGCTCAATAATTTTTTTGCATGAGAAAACATTTTATCCTAGAAAACCAGCATGCAAGGTTAAAGAAAATACACTACCATTCAGTTTAAAGTAATTAAGATAGTTTTTTTAATAAAAGAAAATTATACTATTCAGCAAGGATGCAATAAATTGATCAAAGGTGAGATCAAAAGTTCAAATAAATGCTGTTCTTTTGAACATTTGAAAAATCCTGAAAAAAATGTATCATAGTTTCCACCACAATTAAGCAGCTCAACATTGATAATAATCATACATGTTTCTTGAGCAGCAAATCATATTAGAATGATTTTTTGAAGGATCATGTTACACTGAAGACTGGAGCAATGATGCTGAAAATTCAGCTTTACCATCACAGGAATAAATTGCATTTTACAATATATTCACATAGAGAACAGTTCTTTTACATTGCAATAACATTTCACAATATTGCTTTTTATATTTTTGATCAAATCATAATGGTGACACTTCAAAATCATAAAAAAAAAAAATACAGACCTCAGACTTTTACTCAAAATAGTGTATGACCCAGACGACATTAAATACAGTACAGGTTATGGGTTTGATACAGTTTGGTTGCCACAAAATCTGGGTCTTGAAGCAAAACCATCTGAGATCTAGTGATCTAAAGCAATGACATTCATACATATTTAAGTGTGGCTTAACTGTGTAAATCCACTGTATGGGCATTTGTGCATGAGATCTCTCATCTGAAATCTTCAGATGGAGAAGTGCGTTTCCTTCCTCTGATATCTCCATTCCTGTTCTCTCTCTCTCGCTCTCTCTCTCTCTTCATAGAGAAGACCCTTTGTTTCTTTTTTGAGTCTGTAGGGATGTTGTAGTGTGTGGTGGGCTGTAAGGTGAAGGGTTTAGATTGAGGGCAGATTTTGTCCAGTTCTGTATGTTTGATATGGTCTGTTATCGATACTGGGCCTGGATGGAGTCGGAATTGTTTGGCGAGTTAATAGCGGTCTGATGATGTCACTGTCAGTGACCTGGGGAAAAATTGACCCCCGTGCGGCAAGAATCGCTAAAATGCCACCCGCGCAATTACGAACTACAGGCCCCAGCGGTCCGCTGCGTTTTGTTTTATGTCCTTCAGAGACACACTCGCACACAAGCTCTTACGCATGGATAAAGACTCAATCCATCGCCGTCTCCCTCCCTCCCTCCCGCACACACACACACACATACATCTTCTAACACATTTGCAATCAGAAACACAAATACTGGTCATTTGCATGCTGTCTGATAAAGCTGTACATTTTGGGTTTATCATTGACCTGCATTTGGATGTGTGTGTGTGCCTTCAACAGAAATGGGGCAGTTACTATGACGATGAAATTTCAGGCGCATAATTTATTCATTAAGAGTAAGACAGCATTACATCATCTCGCACTCACTATTTTCACGATTTAGTGGCACTTTTCCCTTTTTTCATGCCGTTAATGTGGCTTTTGATAGGCCTGTTTGGAAACAGGAAGCTCTTTTGGTTAGTATCCAATAAATGTTGACAATCAGTGAGAGTTTTTATGACGGCGTTTTGCGGCACCTGCCTGCATTTGTAACGCTAACAAATCTCATATGATCTGGAAACCACACAAATGCCTCTAACATCGTTTCTAGGGTGTTTGCGAGCACATCGCTCTTCAACATAACAGTCCAAATAGGCTTGTAGCACATCTATTTGTTTTATCTGTGTATTGTTGTTTTTTTTCTATCCCTTTCTGTCCTTTAAAAAGAAAAGACGGAAGAAGGAGCGGAAAGAGAAAATCCTCAGGAGGCATCTATAATTCATGGCTTAGCTTAGTGGCTGGGAAAGAGCGCCATACTGCTGTTCTGAGCTTTATTTGCTGATACCCCCCTTTTCTCCACACACTTCCACTTACTGGCTTTACACGGCCACGGATTGAGTTTACACGCAGGCAAAAGTTCGGTCAGCACAGGTGCAGGATTCAGCTATTTTTATTCATTTGCCTGTTTGAGTTTTTATTTCGATTAAGTCATTCTGCAAAATCATAATTGGCACACATTTTCATTTGACTTATATTATGCATGCAAAATTGTTTTATGCATTTCAGCTGGTGAGTCAGGACCCCAAATGGGTTGCAGAATTGTTCTGTTTTTTTTTTTCTTCCTGAATATTGATTGTTAAAAACACTGTCCTGTTTTATCTATTTTTGTACAATCAAAAAAGCGAAACAAAAGCCAGTTCCTTAATGACATCATTCTCCAGAAAGTGACATAATTTTGGAGGGAAAACAACAGCATAAACATCAGTAAGTATTAGCAATGGATTTGATGTATTCTGTGATGTTTAGTGGTATTAGTTGGTTTGTTTCCCACTAGAACATTACATCCTGTTTGATCACAATTTGTATAATAGTTTCAAAATGAACTTTATTTACTAACCCCCACTGAGCAATGATTTTAGCAAGGCATTTCCTGTAAACATTTTTAATACTACTTAATAAAAGCTTCAGTCAATAATATTTAAGTGTCTGAGCTTGACCAGAGGATATTTCTGAAAGTCAGATCTGCCCTTTTATTAAAATACTTCCAACACATTTTCATCTTTTAAAGTGCCCCTCTTGTGCTTTTTCGAATATTACATGTCATGTAGTGTGGAATATTGTGAATGTAAAAGATCTGCAAAGTTTTAAAGGTCAAAGTGCACAACAAATCAAGGTATTGTCTCATAAAAGAAAGAAGTGATTCTGAACTGCTGAAACGAGTCTTCAGTAATTCCAGTCTCACTTCCTGTTACATACCTATGTAACAATGTAACAATTTTGCATAATGCCAACCTATGGTCTTCATTGGCTGCCCGTGAACGATGTCTACTTTGACCCTCAAACACTATAGTTGTAGCTGAGGTCTGGAAGAGTTTGGTTCATGTTGTCGACATGTCGAGAAGACACTGTTTTCAGCGTTGTGAATCCACTTTGCATCCACTTCTAAAAGATGAGGGCTTGCACTGGAATTGATCCGAAAAAACGACGCCATCGTTACTGTTCATATCACTGTGTATCAAGCGCTGAGGAAGCCTCCAGAGCTGAAATTCAGATATGGTAATGGCCGTTTCATTTCTGACACGCGCTGTAGTCACAACAGACTGAGCCATTTGACCAATCAGAGCAGAGTAGACTCTAAAAAAGGAGGGGTTTAGACTTGGAATTAATCATTTTCAGACTCTTTGAGAAATTAGCTAATGTGCAATGTATGTTATGAGAAAATTAAAGTGTTTTTGACCTTGGATGCTTGTAAACTTGTAATAGACCTCCAAAAGGGCACTTTAAAGTTACCACGTTCAAAAGGTATAGCATAACAGATTGACTTACATCAACATTTTCGGCAAAACTAAATAATAAAAGCTTGGATTGGAGTTTTATTTAATTTTCAAGTCATTCTGTAAAATCATAATTGGTACGCATTCTTATTTGACTTAATTATGCATGCAAAACTGTTGCAATGCAACTATTGAATCAGGACCCCAAAATGGGTCGCAGGTCTGTTCTGATTGGGTCACAGACAGGAGGAAGAGCAGTGCTTAATGGAAAATAGTATACACTGCCTGGCCAAAAAAAAAAAGTTCTTCCAACCCTAATTGATGGAGTGTATAGCTTTTCATTTCTTAAACATCTATGTAGGAAGAGACATCATGGCCATATTCCAGGATGACCAATGTCAAGATTCATCAGGCTCAAATTGTGAGAGAATGGTTGGGAGGGAGCATGAAATTCCATCAAGAGGTGCATACATTTTTGGTGAAGCATTTGCTTATTTAAATCCATTTAAATATTTAAATTTTTTATTTTAAAAAATTGTCCGGGCAGTATATAATGCAACTAACCACCAAAGTTTATGGATAGTTAAATCAACACAACGACTTAATGGCTTTTAAAAAAAAATTCTTCCCACATGAATAGTTTTTGAAACCAGACTTTATCCTATTTTGGTGCAAATTCTGTCATCTGGATAATCAAATTGTCAGTTTTCTTATTCAGCTTGTGTCATGTTAATAATTTTACATATTGTGCAGTTCATGGTAAGTTTAATACCTTTCTTTCTTTGCTTTTGTATGGTAAGCAGTTGTGGTACTATGTCGGGTCACCACTTGATGTCCTGAAGCAGAAGCGGTTGGGAAGCACCGCTTTAGTGTTGAACTCAGATGAATGCTGTTCCCTCATGTTTGGACTGCTGTCCTCCCGTCATGAATAATAGAGTTGAGGAGTCCCGTGCGTGTGCCATGGCATTGTTCACAGTTTGTGTCACACCAGCGCATGGTTAACTAGGCAAAACAAAAGCTTTTCAATATTTCAGTGAGTTAGAGACGTGCGCTGCAAGCACAGGCCTTAGTAAGAAACATGTTCACACACACTGAGACATGCAGAGCTTTGACAAATAAATACATCATATTTGCATACAACACAATTTAGTTGAACTGACATTTTTAATTATTTAGAAATGTACTTCATTTGATTTGGATTAAGAATGCAACGTTTTTAGCAGTGTGCTCTAATTTTAAAATCATAGATGGTTGATTATAAATTATAAAGTCATTGATTAATTGCTTTATTAGTGAAAACCTGACACTGCCACTACTGTGTTATCTCGCCTTATCTCTTGATTTAGTTCATATCAGCAAAAATACTACATTTATCTATACCTTTTTAACCATTAGTCATTTCTACAATGCAGTACATAATCATCTTACATTGTTGGATAAATAAATATCTTATACATATTTTATCAGAATCACAATATCATAATTAAGTGATATGAGTGAATTTGAAATCTTTTCAATTATTTGGTTTAAAGCAGACAGAAGCATACAAAACTGGCAATTTCAAGTGTTTCAAACAAAACATGTTTTCTTGAGAATATAGTACTTTCTATATTTCTATAATCTATTGATTATCCTTTTGTGTAATCAAAAAAAGCCATTTCCTTATTTACATCATTCCCCAGGAAGTGACATCATTTTGGAGGGAAAACCGCAACGTGACCATCAGTATTAGCATTAGATTTGATGAATGATGTGATGTTTTGTGGTTTTATTTGGTTTGTCTCATGCTAGAACATTTAGTCTTGTTGGAGAATTATTGCAATTATTGCAATTGTATGATGATATCAAAATTTCAAGATGTTCAAATAATCAAGTAAGCTTTCTCTCAGTGAGCAATGAATTTAGTTATTCCAACAATTTTTTAAAAAAGTTACCACGTTTAAAAGGTACAGCATATCAGATTGACTCCCATCAACAATTTCAGCAAAACTAAACGATAAAGGCTTATATCAAAAATGAAAAGAATGTATGACACACACAAAAAGTGTGCTGCAAAATAATTAAATTGTCTGCTCAAAAATTCTGACTTGTATACCTGTTTAGTAGTGACAGAATTGATGTCAAAAATCATGTTTTTCATGCCAGTATCAGCATAAAATGATGTTACTGATTGTATGATGTGTCCTAAAAGCCAGCTGAATTAACCACAATGTCTTGCAGTACTCATGTTTAATACTAAATTCTTTGCCTTTTAGTCTTAATGTGCATCTAGGAGCTGTAGTGCTGTAATGCAGGTGTCTGTGATTCTGGATGGACCCATTGGCCATATATGAAGCCAAAGCTTCCCTCAGCCCTGATTATGGCTCATGGTGGTATTGTTATGCAAATGGGCCTTTGCATTATTGAGCTGAAAGACTGTCAGAGTGCAAAAGAGCCAAAACTCAGGAATAAAATGTGATTAAACACATCACACAAACATTCAAGAAAATGTATGCATTCTATGTTGGCCAATAAAGCAGAAGTGTGTCAGTCAGTGCAGAGAGACAGATTCAGATATTATGGCTCTAACCTGGGGCCCTTAATGGCCCTCACAGAGCCTCCCGGTGAGTTCCCAGCTAATTACTCACTGCTTAATTGAGCCTGTCTCAACATGCTTTAAATGAAACTTACACACTTTTGCCTCATCCAATCGGAATTTAGAGTTGGAATTATGTACTTTATTACTCTAATATATTGGTTCTGGTGAGCGGTTGTACACTTAATAAAGCATGCATTTGTTCTCATATGGAGGCTCTGTCAGGCCTCAGGACTGTGTGCTGGTCAGAATGACATCACCCCCTCAGCCCTCATGAGATGACCACATTAAATCAATGTATGGATCCTGCCACCTACTGCCAATACTGAAAATGACATCTAAGAGCTATTAAGTGAAAAGCAAAGTGTGCTATTCATCAACACACTCACACAGACTCCGGAGATAATGAGGTGATTTACTTTGTGCTTCATACTATTTAAGCATTTCAAAGGTGTTTAATGCTTTACTGTCAAATTGAACCATCTTGAATCTGATATTTGAAATGCCAGTCTTTTGTTGCATTTTTTTCAACCCATTCATTATTTTTTATGATACTTCATATAGGTTTTATATTGAATTAATTTTGTTGTGTTCATGCAAAACAAATGTTAGATGTGCCATAAGATTAAAACAGATTTAAAACAGAATATTGCTTATGTTATATGTATGTATATATATATATAGTATAGTGACAGAACTGAAGGACACTTTTTATGTCAAAAATCATATATCGATGGAAAACTTATTTATATATATATATATATGAATAAATAAGTTTTCCATTGATGTATGGTTTGTTAGGATAGGACAAAATCTGGAATCTGAGGGTACAAAAAAAAATCAAAATATTGAGAAAATCGCCTTTAAAGTTGTCCAAATGAAGTCCTTAGCAATGCATATTACTACTAATAATACATTTTTGATATATTTACGGTAGGAAATTTACAAAATATCTTCATGGAACATGATCTTTACTTAATATCCTAATGATTTTTGGCATAAAAGAAAAATTGATAATTTTGACCCATACAATGTATTGTTGGCTATTGCCACAAATATACCTGTGAGACTTATGACTGGTTTTGTGGTCCAGGGTCACATATATAATCATTGAGTCAAATGAGAATTATCACAAAAATTGACCTTAAATGCTTAATATATTATTTTATATTGTATACTGTATGTTATATACAATATGATTATATAAATTGATTGTATGATTATACAAATACATTTAATATATAATGTTGAAGATATTGATTAAATAACATATACCGTTCTGTAAGGTATATGTTCTCTTATGCTCACCAAGGCTGCATTTGTTTAATCAAAAAATATATTAAGAACAGTTCATTGTGAAATATTATTACAATTAAAAACAACTGTTTTCTATGTGAATATATTGTAAAATGTAATTTATTCCTGTGATCAAAGCTGAATGTTCAGCATCATTACTCCAGTCTTCAGTGTCACATGATCCTTCAGAAATCATTCTATTTGAATTCTGATTTGCTGCTCAAGAAACATCTCTTATTAAATATACTATTATTATTATTATTTTAAACTGTAGTGTATTTATCTGTATATTTAATGATACTGCTACTGTATGTTCAATGCGCATATGCACTAAAACAGAGAGACTGGCCTCTATTGGACATCATCTGCTATTGCACCTACATTAAGTCAAGCAATGGCTATGATATATATGATTCATTTTTATCTCATTCAGGTGTTTCTGATCTGAAATAACAGTGGATTGCCCCCAGTGTAAAGACACACACACTAGATCAGATGTGCAAAGTTCATTAGCAGCTTTGGTGACATTATTGGCATGTTTCAAACCGTACAGGTTCTTCATGTAGGTCCAGCACTGGGTTAACAAGCTCTTTGATCCTTAAAATCTCAATATTGCTCATGGAAGCATAAAATGTATTTCTGATCAATGTATTCGATTCATTCGGTTTGACTGCGGCCTCGTTAACCAATCAGGATTGAGCTCAGCCATTGGACAATAGTGGAGCAGTGTTGTGTTTTTTCTCTAAACAGGAGTTAATAACTGTATTCAAGAAGAGAAACACGAACACACACACACACACACACACACACACACACACACACACACACACACACACAAGTACAACTTCCACATTACACACCAGGGAACCTTTGCAGACACTTAAGTTACACCAAAGTCTCAAAATGAAAGAAACGACTAGCCGTTATTCAGTGCTAAATGATCTCATATCAGGGTGTGTGTGTGTGTTCGTGTGTTTATTTGAAATTTAGCTGCGGGTAAATAAAGACAACAGCACAGCGCTGCAGTCATCCACAGGGGTTGATCTTTATGGCTCTCAAATCGCCTGTTCACACTCAGTTTGAGGATCCACATTTACAGCACACGACGCCTGTTGGTTTAGGAAGTGAACGTACTAACTGCTTTTATGCTTTTGCATCAGATCAGTGCCTGTTTCTTGAGGTTTTGGCAGGTTTGGACATGTAGATGTCATTGTAGAGGCCCATCCCAGAGGAACATTGTATTCCTCAAATGTTGCTCATATCTCAGGAAATTTTTAAGCCACCATGAAATCAAAACTGACCATTTTTTAGGGAATAATGCTGTATTTATTCTAAATGAATTATCTGTGCACATCATTCATTTTTTGAAAAATGCATGTGCCCTCATGATCTATAATCATCTCTGATGATGTGTTTACTAGCGTGAGGGCGGGGCAACCTGTCACTCACATGAGACTCACCAATAGCAAACCACAACCATCCAATCAATTTCCTATTGGACAAAATTAAGTCCTTCTAATTCAGACTTTAATTGCTTCAAATGTCTGTCCTAAAATTTTGTCGGAAAAAAAATGTGAAAATCACTGACAACTATAAAATTAGCAGGGAAAGCATAACAGGGAGAATTTGATGGGACATTTTTGAGTTTATAGTGAAATCTCTGAGATTTGCCAATTTCTGCTGTCAAAAGTCAGTTTAAGACATTGGGATGTCTTCTGAAACTCTAGAGGAGAAACGTGAGATGAATGGAGTCTTATTCTCAGGAGAAACATCAGCAGACTTCAGCAAAAGAAACTTGTAGAAACAACTGAGATATTAATAGTATCTTATTGGGGATTTTTCAAAGAGGAATTCTTAGTTTTGTTTAACTTGCATATCAGTTTAGTCTCAAATGTTTCTCCTTAAAAGCTAAAGACAGAAACAGCCTCCAGTTGATTTCCATTAAGTCACATTGTTATGTAGAAGAAATAATTGACATTTCAAAGATACGTCATTTATGATTTTTCTGGTAGAATAAATGTTGCCCAATATACTGTCTTTATCTCTGAATCTTGCTGTACTGAACCTCTTTTTGTGTCATCTAATAGGCAAACAAAAGCTCTGACATGTCTCATTCAGCTCCATTGAAACTCTTTATTGCACAGGCTTCATTCAGGTCAGCTTGTTAAGTGGCTAATTACACTGCAAACACAATAACGGCTGCCACGGGACGCTTGTGAGGGAGGGACCCGGAAACTCTTCAGATAGCTGTGGCACACACACACACACACATGTTGGTACACCTATCATTATGAGGACATTCCATTGGCGTAATGGTTTTTATACTGAGCTAATTACATTTTCTAGCCCATAACTCTACCCCCAAACATCACAGAAAACTTTTTGCATTTTTACATTTTTAATAGAAAAAGTGTTTAGTATGTTTATTTAGTGTTTTGAATTATAAGGACATTAGCATGTCCTCATGTTGGGGACGTGGCCTGAAACCTGAATACACACCACAATATAAAAACTTTAGATGGGGTACAGGTCGTAACAGTACTCATAATGTAGGTCAAACCAGTACACACACGCACATACGCACACACAAAGGCACTCACACATACATACATACACACACGCGCACACACACAGACACACACATACACGCTATTCACACAGACACACACGCACACACACGCAAATACACACACACACAGAAACACATAGACACAAAGACACACACACACACATATATACATACATACATACAGACACACACACACATACATACATAGACATACACACAGGCACACATGCACACACACACATGCACACACAGTCACACACACTCACACAAAAACACAGACACAAAAACACAAACACACACACAGACGCGCACGCACACACATACATTACATACACACACACACAGACACACACACAGACACCCCTGACCCACGCTAACAGATTAGAGTGGGTTTCACCTTAAAAAGCCTTTATCCTATCTACAAGATGAGAATATGGGTGCTATATCTAAAAATGATTTTGATAAAAACAAATTTGCAATATCCAATATGTATATATATAATCCCATTGTTGCCAATTAGATTCAACATGTTAAATGTAAGAACTAAAATCATACAAATCAAGTTAAAAAAAAAAATGTTTGTTTATTCATTCATTCATAGATAATCTTTATATAATTTGTTTATAATTTCTGCTTTAAATAAAACATTTGAGTGATGCCACAAACAAACAGTTGAATCTTAATTAATTCATACAACTGTACATTTTGAGCTGATTCACGGAAGTGACTCAAACTTTCAACTTGTAATGTTTTGTTTGCTTTTTAAGTCAATATGAAGCACGGTTTTAAACCTCAATGCATAATCTGAGAAACGGGATATTCAATAAGACAAAAGGCTTTAACGAGACTAGATTTTATCATTTGGGAATTGACTGAATAGTAAAACGTAAGTGTTACATATTAGAATGGAGGCAGGCGCCAGGCGGATGCAGGAATGGAAAAATAGTGGAGCAGACTTGGTGACGTCACCCATAAAGGTGCATTTTAATAAAAGCTCAGGAAGACAAACATTTGTTTTCCTTTATCACTTGGGCAGAAGAACCAAGCACATTAAGAACAGAAACATGCAGTAAAAATAAATAATTAAATAGGGTCCAATTTCATGTTGCGTTTAAATCAGTGGCGCTATTAAAACACAGTCCTTCCTCGTGTTGTGAAACCAGTCTAATCACACGGCCTCTAGGAAATTTAACGGCCAAATAAAAAACCATCGCAAACTTTGTATCACCGGCAAAATCATTGCAAATCTACTGTGAATATTCAAAATATCACCCAGCCTTAGATGAGAGCATTTACACGAAATCTAAACTGAGATTCATTAATCTGAAATGAAATACAACCAAATTTGTGCTGAGACACCCAGCGTTCCCTACATACACAAATAGTCTACTGCCTCCAGACAGCGTCTGAATTAATCTTAACAACAGCATGAAAAACGCAGCTTATTGGCACTGAGAGAGAAAGAGAGAGAGCCTGTGGGAATGAAAGACATGTATGCGAGGAGGACAGGAGATGCTCTGGTCTGCCCGGCGTGTTCTTTGTTGACAAAGTTGGGTAATTAGGGGCAAGAGCCCATTAAAGGAGAATATTCAAAGGGTGATAAATGGCTTTAATAAAGGAGCAGTGTATCCCTTTAACAGAGACAAATCCTCCCCATCTTTCTCATGCGCTGATAAAACACGCCACACAGACATCTCTTTCATCTCACCTGCTCTGGACCTAAAGCACTTCCTGTGTTACACCGCCTCGGTGTCCCTTCCTCTGCTGATTATGTGGGTTTTTGTTTGTGTTTTTACAAACTAACGCTATATCGTGAGCGTGGTGTGCTTTGCTCAGATATAAATCTTGTACACAGAGCGCACAGACATTAATTAGGTCCATAAAAGCCTCTCTTTGCTTGCTGGGTTGAAATCTGACAAGCCAAACACTTTAAAGTTTTGCGAATCGTCTCTTGCAAATTGGGTGGCGAGGAGGCTCGCAGGTCGAGAGGAAACAGCTCTCGTGTTGAGAGCAAAGAGCAGCTCTTTTATGAGTCCGGCAGGCTGGCCGGAGCGTAATAGTACATCTCTTTTAGGGCCTGTCTGCATATCCTCACAAAAGCTTAGAGACAAAGCTGAAGAGAGACAGGATGAAAAACAAACAAAACTGGTTGTGGAGGAAGGAAGAATGAGAATGAAAGGATGGGTTATATGTTTGGTATTGCCATACTACTCCTATGAACTGTGGTATGCATACTGTGTGGCATTTTCTGCATGCATGCACACTTTGCATATTTGCCAACATACTTAAAATGTAAGGTCAGGTAGTGTGCATTACATTGTGGAATGCATTATTCTTTGCAATGTGCTTTGCATGTATACAGCATATTTGACCAATTTAGTAGGTCATCCTGTTATACCATGCAAACCAAACAGAAAATTAACTTATGTGCTCAAATAAATAAGCTGCAGAAATAAATAGTAGACTAGCATGGCATTGTGGTTTTCTGAATGTAACTGCTGCATGGAATTCAATGCATGCATGCGATGTGACAATGTTGTTGCATGCTGCATACTATTTTGCATACCTTTAAAAAAAAATAGTAAGCAGTTTGCAATGCATAAGTTACATATATAATACCATTCAAATGTTTGGTGTCATTAAGATTTAAAAAACAATCATTCTTTTATTCAGCAAGGACACATTAGTTTGATCAAAAGACATTTACAACATCTATTTAAAATAAATGCTGTTCTTTTGAACTTTCTATTCAGCAAAGAATCCGGAAGAAAAAAAGAAAAAAAAATGATATATACACTGAACAAAATTATAAACGCAACACTTTTGTTTTTGCCCCCATTTTTCATGAGCTGAACTCAAAGATCTAAGACTTTTTCTATGTACACAAAAGGCCTATTTCTCTCAAATATTGTTCACAAATCTGTCTAAATCTGTGTTAGTGAGCACTTCTCCTTTGCCGAGATAATCCATCTACCTCACAGGTGTGGCATAACAAGATGCTGATTAGACAGCATGATTATTGCACAGGTGTGCCTTAGGCTTGCCACAATAAAAGGCCACTCTAAAATGTGCAGTTTTACTGTATTGGGGGGGGGGGGGGGGGTGTCCAAAACAAAAAGTCAATATCTGGTGCGACCACCATTTGCCTCACGCAGACGGTTTCTGACAGTTTGTGCAGAAATTCTTCAGTTGTGCAAACCGATAGTTGCAGCATGATAACGCACGGCCCCATGTTGCAAGGATCTGTACACAATTCCTGGAAGCTGAAAACATCCCAGTTCTTGCATGGCCAGCATATTTACCGGACATGTCACCCATTGAGCATGTTAGGGATGCTCTGGATCGGCGTATACGACAGCGTGTTCCAGTTCCTGCCAATATCCAGCAACTTCGCACAGCCATTGAAGAGGAGTGGACCAACATTCCACAGGCCACAATCAACAACCTGATCAACTCTATGTGAAGGAGATGTGTTGCACTGCGTGAGGCAAATAGTGGTCGCACCAGATATTGACTTTTTTTTGGACCCCCCGGGACCCCCCCCCCCCCGGAATAAATTACATTAAAAATATATATTCAAATAGAAAATATGTATTTGAAATTGTAATAATATTTCACAGTATTACTGATTTTACTATATTTTTGATCAAATAAATGCAGCCTTGGTGAGTATAAGAGACTTGTAATAACATTAAAATACTCTACTTTAAAAACTCTAAAAATAATATATACTTCTATAGTATTTCTATATATATATATATATATATATACACTGATCAGGCATAACATGACAGGTGAAGTGAATAACACTGATTATCTCTTCATCACGGCACCTGTTAGTGGGTGGGATATATTAGGCAGCAAGTCAACATTTTGTCCTCAAAGTTGGTGTATTAGAAGCAGGAAAAATGGGCAAGCATAAGGATTTGAGCGAGTTTGACAAGGGCAAAATTGTGATGGCTAGACGACTGGGTCAGAGCATCTCCAAAACTGCAGCTCTTGTGGGGTGTTCCCGGTCTGCAGTGGTCAGTATCTATCAAAAGTGGTCCAAGGAAGGAACAGTGGTGAACCAGCGACAGGGTCATGGGCGGCCAAGGCTCATTGATGCACGTGGGGAGCAAAGGCTGGCCTGTTTGGTCCGATCAAACAGACGAGCTACTGTAGCTCAAATTGCTCAAGAAATTAATGCTGGTTCTGATAGAAAGGTGTCAGAATACACAGTAAATCGCAGTTTGTTGCGTATGGGGCTGCATAGCCGCAGACCAGTCAGGGTGCCCATGCTGACCCCTGTCCACCACTGAAAGCGCCAACAGCGGGCACGTGAGCATCAGAACTGGATCACGGAGCAATGGAAGAAGGTGGCCTGGACTGATGAATCACGTTTTCTTTAACATCACAGAGATGGCTGGGTGCGTGTGCGTCGCTTACCTGGGGAACACATGGCACCAGGATGCACTATGGGAAGAAGGCAAGCCGGCAGAGGCAGTGTGATGCTTTGGGCAATGTTCTGCTGGGAAACCTTGGGTCCTGCCATCCATGTGGATGTTACTTTGACACGTACCACCTACCTAAGCATTGTTGCAGACCATGTACACCCTTACATGGAAACAGTATTCCCTGGTGGCTGTGGCCTCTTTCAGCAGGATAATGCGCCCTGCCACAAAGCAAAAATGGTTCAGGAATGGTTTGAGGCGCACAACAAGTTTGAGGTGTTGACTTGGCCTCCAAATTCCCCAGATCTCAATCCAATCGAGCATCTGTGGGATGTGCTGAACAAACAAGTCCGATCCATGGAGGCCCCGCCTCGCAACTTACAGGACTTAAAGGATCTGCTGCTAACATCTTGGTGCCAGATACCACAGCACACCTTCAGGGGTCTAGTGGAGTCCATGCCTCGACGGGTCAGGGCTGTTTTGGCAGCAAAAGAGGGACCAACACAATAATGTTATGCCTGATCTGTATATATATACTGTACACATACATACATACACATACACAAGTATAATTCTATAGATTACATCCTATAGTTAAGAATTTTGAATGTAACAATATAATGCTGGATGCTCTCCTAATCTTTTTATCTTTTAATCTAAATTTATTTATTTTGTGCATCATGTTTCAAATACAGAAAATAATAAAATCAGATGCAAGTATCTTCACTTGTAAAGTGTTTAATATTTTTTGGTTGAATGTCTAGCAAAAATTACCCATGCTAAGATTTTGATCATAATGCAAACTACATAGTGCATCATTAATGTAAATGTACAAAAATAATAAGGGAACCAGATTTGTTGCCCCGTGCCTTGCAACGTCGAGTAACCCTGTGCTACAGTATATTTACTAAGGTGTTTTTTTACACTGATTGCATATTTTAGCACACCTGGAATGCTGTATTGACCAGCATCAAGGATTGCAACTATCCATTTTATAATATGTAGCATGTAGTAAGCAGTATATCATACTGACTGAACATATCCACTGAATACAGGGCTGTGCAGCAGTCATGTGTCAGAGGTTATGGAGAGAGATCAGGCTGTTCTGTATTCAGCGTGTGAGGAGCTGGTGTCTGTGAGGTCTCCATCAAAGCATCGGCCTCACACCTGCACTTCCACACAGGGCTTCATCTGCCATGTCATCCGCCATCTGGTGACAGCCCTCCCGTTCTGGCCCCCTCAGACCATCTCCAGGGCACAGCGGACCGTGACACACCGAAGAGATCACATCACCTTCCTACAAACAGCCAGAGCCAATTAAAAACGTATGAAACACTAATGAATCTCCATCTCTCTCTCACTGTCTGTTTTTCTCCTTTTCTTTCTATCTTCAGGTTCTTCGTTCAGTGATGATTGACAGGAATTGCTCTTCTCAAGGTTCAACCCATCAACTGAATGACAGCTACAGATCAAAAATGATATGAATGGTAAGATAATATGGTCCTTTTTTAACACTATTTCACATAATGGCCAAAAAAATAACCTAACAATTGAGTCTTGGGTGGTTAAAGGGTTAGTTTTCCCAAAAATGAAAATTCTGTCATTAATTACTCACCGTCATATCGTTCCAAACCCGTAAGAATTTCGTTCATCTTCGGAACACAAATGAAGATCTTTTCAATGAAATTTGAGAGCTTTCTGTCCCTCCATTGACAGCTACGCAACTACCACTTTCAAGCCCCAGAAAGGCAGTAAAGACATAAACGTAATCCATGTGATTCCAGTGGATTAACCTCAATTTTAACTCTTTCCCCGCCAGCCACCGCCAGCGTTTTTGATCATTTTCACAAACGTTTTGTGGCCCCCAGTATATTTTGTTGTATGAATATCTGAACATGCAATATATCAAAAGAAAGAACAGAGCCTCTGCTTTTAAACATTTTATTCTAGCTTCATGCGTTCTTTTTTATCAACACTTGAATGTGGGAAAGTGTAATAAAAAAAGCAACATTTTGAACATTTTATTGCTTGTTTCTGCTCCTTTTTCGCCTGTTTTGATCCAGAGATTCTGTACTCTTTCAGAAGATGTGTAATAGTGCCGCCACCACCAACAGTGAAAACACAGAAAGTCGGAAAATTCCATCAATGGCAGGGACTAAAATACTAAAATATTAAAATATCCAAAAACCACTAGAACAATGTTATATATTTTGTTGACTTGTGTACTTACATTATCCCAAATGTTTCCAAGAATGTTTAAATCCAGAGAAATAAGCAATTTTAACCAGGACACTTTAACCGTCGCCTATCAATGACATCATACCCATGTTACCCTAGATTTCCGGGTAATTGTTTTATTTTGTAGGAACCATGAAAATACCAGACACTTTAATATATTATGTGTTTTATTAGACAGGTGAGCAACTGTTTGGATACATTCATCAACAGAAAACTAATTGTTATATAACTCAACACAGTTAGTCAGGTACCATGTTTTATCATGCCTAATATCGATCTAGCTTCCTGCAGTGCAACAAGTGTCTCATAGTAACCGCCGAGCGAACGCACAGAGTAGCATTATAACATAATAAAATATAACAAATGTATCTAATATGATAAAACAGCGCTGCATTACCCCACATACGCACGACTGGAAGAAGCGGAAGCGGCCGTCTGCGGCATAATAAAAGTAAATAATAAGTAAATAAAGTGGTGAATTGTTTTTTTGCACAAACAAAGCACTCGCATTGCTTCATACTTTAATATTTCATTACTTTAATGATGTCATACTTCATTATGTCTCACTTCATTACTTTAATGATGTCTTTACTACCTTTCTGGGGCTTGAAAGTGGTAGTTGTATAGCTGTCAATGGAGGGATAGAAAGCTCTCAGATTTCATCAAAAAGATCTTCATTTGTGTTCTGAAGATGAACGAAAGTCTTCGAATGGCACACTTCATATGCACTTCGGTCTTGTGGACTTAAAATGGCTGCCGCGTGCGCGTGTCCGTTAAGTCCATGTGACCGTAGGTATGTCCCATTTGTCATTTTAGGATTCAGAAGGGTACTCGCGAGCGCCCCTTTTGCGGTCGATATGCAGCAAACCTCTTCCCGACAGTCAAAGCGGCGTTACGTAACGAAAGTGCGGACTCGTAGGAGGACCGCGAGTGTTTAGGGTGCCATTTGGGACAAGGCCTTATGGGTTTGGAATGACATGAGGGTGAGTAATTCATGACAGAATTTTCATTTTTGGGTGAATGATCCCTTTAACTCCAAACACTTCCCTAAGCACTTCCTCTCGGAGGAATCAAGATCCATAGACCACAATGCAACACGATTGTGACGTCACAAAAGCAATTTGGTGCTCGCACTTAATTTAACCACAAGTGATCAAGGGCTTAGGGCATTCCATTTAAACACATTGCAGGTGAAATTTTAAGGGATAGTTCACCCAAAAATGAAAATTACCCCATGATTTACTCACCCTTAAGCCATCCTAGATGTATATGACTTTCTTCTTTCAGACGAACACAATCAGTCGTCTGTCGGAAGCTAGTTATTTTAGTTTATAAAGTTTTAAATATGGATATTTTTCTTACAAAAATCCATCGCTTCGCTTCAGAAGCCCTTTATTAACCCCCTGAAGCCATATGGATTACTTTTATGATGGATGGATGCATTTTTTTGAGCTTCAAAATCACGACCTACCATTTTAAAGCTTGGAAGAGCCAGGATATTTTAAAATATATCTTTGATTGTGTTCATCTGAAAGAATATAGTCATTTACACCTAGGATGGCTTAAGGGTGAGTAAATCATGGGATAATTTTCATTTTTGGGTGAACTATCCCTTTAAGTAAAATAATAATAATTTTACTTCAAAAAGGCCACAGTGGTCTGTCAACTTATCCTACAGCTATAGTAGATCTGCAGGTTAACAACTTTTACTGTCACAATTATAAACTCATCTGGAGTGTCATTTTGCTTTTTCC
Organism: Coreius guichenoti; assembly: GCA_039654105.1. Classification (NCBI taxonomy): domain Eukaryota; kingdom Metazoa; phylum Chordata; class Actinopteri; order Cypriniformes; family Gobionidae; genus Coreius; species Coreius guichenoti. The sequence goes on along the minus strand of CM077180.1, from coordinate 6,814,738 downwards.
CCACCAACAGGGATTCATAATTCCGTTTAATAATCAAGTCCCATTAGTGGCAGACTGTAATACTTTTACATCTTTAAACCGTGCCTGTCATGACAGTGACTAGAGCTCTCCTGTGAATCACTATAGTGTGATGACTTACATAACCTTTATTCATCAGGAATGGAGTCAGATACCTTTCCAAAATAATGGCAAACATGATAAGTGACACAGTATTATCTGGGATACTTAACGTAATGTTCCACGATTGCTTCCTTAACTATATCATGAAATGATCCACTCAATAATGACAAGAGTAATGAAACGCATCATGTTTTGAAAGCTTGCAGCATCTGTTTTCCCCATGTTAGCGATCTCCTCTTCCAGCGAGAGACGTAATTAACCTTGCTTATAGAAAGGTTGCCTATTTGAATTACTGCGTTTTTGTTATTTAGGAAGAAAATCATTTTCTCGGCTTCATATTGGATGAAATATTGCCTGAGACATAATTTTTATTCGGAAGCAGCTCTGCGCAAGATATTATTTAAATTACCTCTCCTTGGGCTAAATTCTGCTGAAATATCTCCAGTTTGATTTATCATGCAGTCACAGTGAGAGAATGAAGCATATGAGGGTTTTATTACGAAGAGAGAAACGTCCGCGCTCCTGCATAAAATGAGTCTGACTGAATCCTGCAGTCACATTTGGACACTAGATGTGAATTATTACAGACACAAGCCTGTCCACCTGCCAATTAGACCCGCTTCATAATTCAAGATGATTTAAATATTGCGATTTGTCTCTTTGCTCTGCCAGGCTTAGATTTGTAGATAATAATGATACATTTTGTTGTGTTTTTACAGGAAAATTCTGCTTAAATGCATACACAACCATTCAATTTAAAGAAATTAGTACGTTTGTTCAGCAAGGACGCATTACAATGAGCAAAAGATTTCAATTTCAAATAATTACTGTTCTTCTGACATTTCTATTTATCAAAGAATCCTGAAAAAACCTGTATGATAGTTTCCACAAAAATATGAAGCAGCACAACTGATTTTAACATTTATAATAATCAGAAATGTTTCTTGAGCAGCTGAAGGATCATGTGACACTGAAGACTGGAGTAATGATGCTGAAAATTCAGCTTTAACATCACAGGAATAAATTACATTTTACAATATATTCACATAGAGAACCGTTATTTTAAATGGTAATAATTTTACAGATTTTACTGTATTTTGATCAAATAAGTGCAGCTTTGGTGAGCATGAGAGACTTCTTTCAAAAATATTAACCCCCGGTTTCACAGACAAGGCTTAAATCTATAGTCCCAGACTTCAACGCATGTTTGAGCTGTTTTAACTGAAACTTATCTTAAAATATATCAGTGCCATTGTTTTGTCTCAAGATGCACACCAGTAACATTTATAAAAGCTACTTAAATGTCCTAATTGAACTACAACCTAATCTAAGCCCTGTCTGTGAAACCAGGCCTAAGACCCAAACTTTTGAACGGTAGTGTATGTGGGTCTCACTGTAAGTTCAATGTAAATGTTTTAATCATTTCTACTCAAACTACATAAAACAGTCCCGGCTGTCTAATTGTTAATCCAGCTCTTAGTTGTATATTTCAGTGCACAGAAAATTATCGCTGTATTTTGCGAGCTCATAAGCAAACATTTCAGACTTTGTGAAAACTCAATTTCCCATTATTCAATTTTAACGTGAGGCCATAAAGCTGCAGAATCAGTTGTGACATGTTGCCCTTTAAGACTGTCATGTTATATTACCTTGCAGATCACATTTCATGAGTGTCTCATTAAAATAAACTCATGTGTTTTATGTGCACGTAACAGACAGATCTTTGAGCTTTTAAAGTGTGATGTCTCTGCGCTGAGACGGTCCTCGAGGACATATCGGACATTTGTGTCTGCCTGGACTGTCATATTCAGGGTCTTAAATACAGACTCTCTCAGAGTGTGAGAAGTTTTGAAACATCTGCACATCTTGTGTGCTTTTGTGTCCCGGTTTTGCATATTTTATATGATAAAATAATCGATACTGTTCAAAATGAAGACAAAAGATGTCGCTTTGAGGACAACTGACTTCATACAGCTACTAAAAATCACCAAAAGTCAGTTATTTATATAGTGCCTTACACAATGTACAGTATTTCAAAGCAGCTTTAGAGAAAATAACTAATACTAGTACTAATATCCATTTTCCACAGGTCTTCGTTTAGCAGTTTCGTTTACAGCTTCATATTCTTTAATATATTCATTGTTATGCACCTAGTGAGCAAGTCATGTTGTTACTGTGTTGTTAGTGTATAGCCACTAATAATACTGTAAAGTAAAACTTAAAGTATTAAAAATCATTTTCATAAATTGAAATAAAACGGAAATAAAATGTTGTTTACTCACAGTTCATATTTTTCAATTTTTTTACACTGGACATGTCTATTTACAGACTATTTCTGATAAAAAAAAAAAAAATTGGGGTTTCAAAAATACAGGAAAAATCTGTAAAAATAAAAAGGTAAAATTACAGAAAATTACTGATTTTTACAGTGTAGAAATCTTGCCTTTGCAACTAACTGAAATGATGTTTAAGTTGTTTAAATGTTTAAAATTTAAATAAAAATAAATTAAAGCTAAATGTTTAAAAAACTTAATAAAAAAAAGCACAGGAAAAATGACAAACTTAAAATGAAAACTGAAATTATAAAAATTAAAGCTAATACAAAATATTAATTTCAATGCATCATATCCAAAATATCACACCCAGTGGCATCAACAAATGCTGCTCAAGCTTAATAATAATAAAATAAATTATAATATAATTATATATTATTATTATTATTATTATTAATATATATTATTATAATTAATAATTATAATAACAATCATATAATAAAATAATAATTACAAATACAGTTTAAAGTAAGACTTTGAGCAAAAATGATGAAGAAAAACACTTTTAAGAGTGACTTAAGTGTACAAATACTTTTTGAGTTCCACCTGCCACTCAGAAATCCAAGTTCTCTTTCTAATGACCCTCCCAAAAAGCCAACAGAAGAAGCCCGGGACCCTGGAGCCCATGGCCCGCACTGAATTATTGAGCGTGTCGTGGAGGCTCTGACTGCTGTCCACACAATGAATTACAATGTGAATCCTGCTCTAATTATGACTCTTTCAGATGGCAGACAGGGGAAAATTGAACCTGAATATTTCATAATCTGCATCTCCTCTTCAAATGAGAGATCATTTTGGAATCGCATGCTAATTTTTGTCACGGCCCTGAGTTCCCAATAACAGTAATTGGAAAAGTCTCTGAAGGAGTGGCTCATCACAGCCTGAAATGATTAGCGCTGATGCAAACTACCACAAACCTCGACTTTACGCCAGCTGTTGTCATTTTCTGCTCCATAACTGAATTGATTTTTATTTATGAATATAGGCCTCTCAGTATGCTGTGAAGCAATAATGCAAGTTACTATTTTGAAAAATGACAAATGCTTGTACTTGAAAACTTATAACAGAAAACTACAGAGGAAATTCCAGAGACGTTAAACATCCCTTACAAAAATTCAACAACCATAGTTTATAGAAAAAAATATATTATATTATAAAAATTATTTTTATAAACTATGGTTGTTTAATGTCTCTGGAATTTCCTCTGTAGTTTTCCGCTATAAGTTTTCAAGTACAAGCATTTGTTATTTTTCAAAATATGAACTTGTATTATTGCTTCACAGCATACGATATTCATAAACAAAAATCAGAAAATGACAACAGCTGGCGTAAAGTCGAGGTTTGGTGTGTATATATATAAATTAAAATGTGATCTCCAAAAAGTGGGAGAAACTTATTTTTTCTTGTTTAATTTCTGATTTTGACGACATTGGTGGCTCATATTAATTTTTTTTTAAAAATAACCAATTTAAAAAAAAAATGTAAGGGATGAAATTATTTAATACTACAAATTTTCTTATTTAAATTCTAACCTCAAGTTCAAACTGTATGATCAATTAAAATATTGCTTTATTTTAAAATTTTATATTGCTTTTTTTTTCTATTTTTATCAAGTGTTATTTTAGTATCATTGACATTATATTTTAATAATATTTCATATTAGATTTTATGTTTATATTTTCCTTTTTCATTTTAATTTCAGTTAAAAGTTTATATAATATTTATAATGACAGTATAGTTTTTATTAATTTTTAATTTGATTTTAGTTTTTTTAGTACATCGAGTTAAATGAAAATGGAAAATGTTGCCTTGGCAATTAGCTGAAATAAAATAAGTTTAAGGTTGTTTTTTTATATTTTATTTTAAGTAACATTTAATGTTACTTAGTAATGTATTTTTATGGTTTTAGATTTAGTTTTAGTTTCAATTAAAATAATAACCCTGTCATCTACATTAAATACAATTATGTCTTGGATTAATTTTTGTTAGTACATTCACAATGCATTTAGTGTTTAGATAAGCCTCCAAATCTGTATGATTATCAAAGTAATGTGTCTTGATTCTTCCTTGTAGAAAGTCAGTGTTGTTTTGTCAGAGCAGTGAAGTTATTTCCTCTCCCCTGTGTGTTGTTCTGTGTGTGTCTGTGTGTGTGAAGACAGCGAGAGGTTACAGTTAGTTAAGGTCACTGTTAATGCTCACGGGACACCACAAATAAACCAACTGGAGCAAGAACAAGGTGCATGTCTAAATTTTACATGTTGTGGAATGTCAAAGCCATGAATTAATAAAGATCAGATAAAACTCTTTGTGTGTTCAGCTTCCCATGCGTGTGTGTGTGTGTGTGTGTATAAGTCATTCAGTCTTTTAACCCCAGTCAGAGATGTCAGAGCTCCTCGAGGTAAACCAGAAGGAAGTGAAGGAGAGCGAGAGAAACAAAGTAAACCTGTAGGAAAACAGCAGCGAGGTCAGAGGGACGTGAAAGATCTTCTGTTTGTAAGCAAAGACTTGAAGGTGTGCAGATGTAGTGTTGAAAGAGGCCTTCAGATACCAGTAATCTTCTAGTTTAAAATATATTAACAGTTCATTATGCATTTGAAAAACATTATTTTTTGGACTGTAATCATCCAGTAAAAAAAAAATTATAAATATTTTAATATATATCTTAAAATGTAATTTATTCCAGTTATGACAAAGCTGAATTTTCAGCAGCCATAAATAAAAATAATTTAACAAAAAAGGTAATAAAATACATTTCTTTAGAAAAAAAAAACCCCAATCTTTGAACAGTAGTCTATTATAAACATTATATATTTTTTACAAAAAGTAAAAAATAATGTTGTTTGTAAGTTTTCTTGGTGGTTGACATTTCATTTTTAATACTTCTAAAATGGTTCTAGTTTTTAAAGACACCAAAACACTGATCTGAAGTAAAAAAAGAAAAAAATAACCATTTTAATTTCAAAATAACCACGATGCAACCTTTTTTTTTTTTTAAATTGTACCTTTTCCAAATGTTAAAGGTATGGTAGGCATTTTTTTTTCATAAACACTTTTTGTTATACTGGTTGAAACTATCTTCACATCCTGATAGCAATCAACAATAGAAGTGGTCTATCTACGTATTAAAAAATATATATATTAAGGACCAAAAAATGCATGCAAAACATTTTTTGGACGATGTCCAACCTGCCTGTCAACATATGAGAGTTCAGATGCAAAAGCTGCTAAACGCCACCTCCCTCAAAAATGAGATAATGATATTGAGCGAATGCTCTCCGCACATAGTATACCTTCATCAAATACTTTCGCTTCAAATCCGCTAAATCCCAGCGTCAGCCCATTCAGAAATACTGAACGCCACTTCCCTTTGTCAGCAAAATCAACAGAAACCAATCAGAGGACGCAAATCGAATCATATGATTTCAAGATGAATGATGGTGTGTGTATGAGCCGGCTTTCATTTGCCGCGCTGCAAGATTTGATCATGTTTTGTCCATCGTTACAGTGGCAATGACAGGATTTCGCGAGTAGCAAGTAAACACAACAGTGTTCTGCTGTAAAACTCTGACAGAATCGGACTGCATCACAGCTCCTACTGTGTGGATCAGTTTCTTCATTGTTACATTCTGAATTCTGCTTTCATCATTTGCAATGTTTCCAGTTGCATCTTTAGTAATTTTGTCTTGTAAAGTCTTGTTGTCCAAAGAGGTGGACTTAAGAGGTTTTTGTGAAAAAAGCACACATGGACTTGTCAGCAAAAGACAGTTACATTTGTTAAATACCAATTAATTGACTAAAGTGACATCTTTGAAAACAAGGCATTTCAATAACTGACTAATAACCTTTTCGTTGCCATTAAAGTGAAATTGCTGAACCTAAACATAGGAGCCTGATTAAAAAAAATTGCTCATTCAAAAGAAAACATGTTAGACAGACTTAGAGGTTTTTGCATCTGAACTCTGAATTTCCATACCGCCACGCACCGACTTTTTGGAGAAAAAGCTGATTGGACTTGATTGGACATATGACTTTCTGATATATTATTCATACCTATACATACTGACAGCTGCTAGCTAACCTTTTTTCTCAAAAAGTGTGATGTAATTTGTGATAGTTTGAAGTTTGAAGACTATGGGCCCTATTTTAACGATCTGAGCGCATGGTCTGAAGCGCAGGCCCAGGTGCACTCAGGGTGTGTCCGAATCCACTTTTGCTAGTTTAATGACGCAAAAAACAGTCTGTGCGCCAGGTGCATGGTCCAAAAGGGTTGTACCTAGTCTCTTAATGAGTCATGGGTGTGTTTTGGGCGTAACGTACAATAAACCAATCAGAGTCTCATCTCTCATGCCCTTTAAAAGCCAGTTGCGCTTGCACCATGGCAGATCCGCTATTTACATGGCGGAATATAGACACCCTCAACCTGACGAGTCAGTTTAAATACATGTGTGTATTGCCACGATTGGTTAAATAAGTAATTAAGTAATAAATAATCGGTGTAATAAGCAGAGTGTAAGCGCGTTGTGCACCTGCCTATAGGCGCATATTACTAACGCACCCTTTAAATAACACAAAAAATACTGCGCTATTGACTTTAGACCAGGTTTCAGTTGGTCAATGGCGCAGTCGTTTTCAGTTGACTCAAAATAGCAACGCGCCAACACACACCTCGTTTTCAGACCAGCACGCCCATGAGCGAACAGATGGGTGCAAGTGCATTTGCTATTTAAACAACGTGACACTGGACATGAAAATGATAACTGCGTCTGGCTGAAACTAGCAAAAAACACTTGCGTCGCGCCTGGCGTCGCATTGCACCATATGTATGATAGGGCCCTTAACAAAGCCAAAAGAGCCACTAACTGAAGAGTCACTGTAATATCACTATATAGTCCAAAGCCATGTCTACTGTTCTTCGGTCTCACTGAAGCGCCGCTGCGGTCTAGAAGCCTACAGTGAAAAATGGTTCTTGATAGGAAGAGGGCTGGTGCTTGAAGCAGAGCACACACTCATTCACCATTCTCCCATCGACCTCTCCTCTCCTTCACCATGCAAATCAGACAGGAACAAATGTCCTGACTCAGTAGGGACCCTCGACCCGAAGTGTTTAACTCCACAGCCTCCCATCTCACTCATTCCCGTCTCTTTGATGTTCTTTAAATGAGCTTTCCAACTCCACTTCAATTTTACAAGGCCATTATGGGGAGATATAATGTGAGGGTTAAATATATCGGGGCAGACATTATGTGAAAATAATTAGTGCTGATGAATAATGCACTAATTCAGCTGATGAGGGATGGTTAGCAGAGTAATGGAGTGAGGGGAAGGCGGCAGCTTGACAAATGAAATTAAAATATTTAAACACTGCTTTATGATATTACGGGAGAGATCTCATCACCATCATCATCGAATCCCTCTCACCTCCAGCACGGAGCACACGGCTATTACGGCTGACGGCTCTATTCGAGTGACATGTTCACGGTAATGTGACGCTCATAAGTCACACGGCCCATTCGTCAACGTGAACACAGACGACATCAGAGCAAGGACAAAAGCACATGAAGACTCGTGCACACAATCGTGTATTTTCTGATCAGACCACGAAAAGTCTGCAAAAACAGCTAGACCAGCAAAGATTAGCACAGACAAGGTCATCATGCTGGTCTAAATTGGTCAGTTGACTTTATACATTCTGATTATAGTGATTGTTCTGGATGATATAGATATATCAGTTAGCATTAAAAGTGAAGTGTGTAATTCCACCATTGGCACTGGACTGAAAAATAATGACTTTCCAGAAACTTTTAAACACTCCCCTTCTTCACCATTCGCCACTATAAACCCAACTAACTACATCTGAATTCAAAATGATGCAAAATATTAATTGCTATCACTTGGTGTCAAAAAACTGTAAAAGTTGAGTACTTTACACCATTTACTACAGACTTGCTTTCCGCTCACTGGTCTATAGATTACAGACATAGGCTATATTGTCTAGATTATAGATCAATGTTTCTGCCATGTTTCAATCCTTTTACGAAGTTCTAGAATTCTGAGTTTCCCACTTGTAAATATGACTTCACTTGTTCATGTGCTCGTAATTACAATATTTTCTATTCCATTTGAAGGGCGCATCAGATCCAGTCAAGCCACGCAAACAATCAGATTGCAATTCCATTTGCTGAATAAATTACATCACATTTAACTACCCCTATTGTGTGTTGATTGGTTAATAAGAATGTTGAACATCAGCCCTAAAATCTGGTTGATAGGCAAGGATGTTGATCTAGGAATATATCCTGCTTGACAATCACTTTTTTTTTTAAATATAAAAAAAGTAAGAAAATACAGTATATGGGGGTAAAAAACTGGGAAATGTTGTTTGAATCAAACCTGCACATATGAACTCCAATATGTTGTATATTCTCACAGTTGGCCCCAGTTCCAACTGACAATGTTAGAAAGCCCAATATCCAGGGCCAAATAAATGACTTATTAGTGGTATTTGCTAAATCAGTTATCGCTATTACTATTGAAGTCTACGTAAACCGGAACTTTACTTCAGTGTTGTGAATAGAGGGCAGGGTTTTATTTTAGCACACCTCCGCTCCATCCTTCGCTCATAGCAGACTGACGGTTGGAGGGAAGTGGTTAAGGATATTCAAACCCAAGCCGTCAAACTGAAGTCATCAGAGAAGGAACGCCAATCAAGAGTGGAAGCAAATTTTCAGATTTTGATTAAAGATAGATTACCATGACAAACAATTTTTTTCTGTGTATTAAAGGGTTAGTTCGCCCAGAAATGAAAATTCTGTCATTAATTCCTCACCCTCATGTCGTTCCAAACCCATAAGACCTTCGTTCATCTTCGGAACACAAATTAAGATATTTTTGATGAAATCTGAGCGCTTTCTGACCCCACATACTGCAACGTTATTACCATTTTCAAGGCCCGGAAAGGTAGGAAAGACATCGTTAAAATAGTCCATGTGACTACGGTGGTTCAACCTTAATGTTATGAAGCAACAAGAATATTTTTTGTGCGCAAAAAACTAAACAAAAATAACGACTTTATTCAATAATTTCTTCTCTTCTGTGTTAGTCTCCTACGCTGTTCACGTAGTAAACACAGTGCAGCACTTCCGGGTTCTTCTAATAACGTTGCAGTCTATGTGTTGTCAGAAAAAATCTCGGCTAATATCTAAATATCTTAATTTGTGTTCCGAAGATGAATTTATGTCTTATGGGTATGGAAATACATGAGGGTGAGTAATTAATGACAGAATTTAAATTTTTGGGTGAACTAACCCTTTAACTTGCACAGTTAATTGCTCACCACAAGACTAGTAATGTGCACTAGCAAAGAAAATAGTGTCAATTTTGATTTCATGACGACATAAAGGCCCGTTCACACCAAGGACGATAACTATAGGCCTAAAACTGTAACAATAAGGAGATAGTTCTAAAAATAGTTCTAAACATAAAATAATAAGACAAAAAGAAGAGTCCGAACCATAAATACAACGGTAACGGAACAGAGTACGCCTAGTAATATTGCTGGAATCACGTTCAAAATGATTTCTTTTTCTCCAGCTGGTGAACGATAAAAAAAAAACCTGACAGCTTATCAGCATCCATCCTGCTTTAAAGAGCTCAAGCATTTAAAGCGGCAGACGACAGAACATGGCATAGGTTAAAGCAGGTTATGACTATATGTTAAGATATATTTTAGAAATAGAAATAGTATTTCCTCTCAGGGATAACTAAAGTATATCTATCTACAGTGGATCGTGATAGAAGTGAATAAATGACGTTAGATATCTTCCGCTGTGCCTCTTTAAATACTCATCCGTATCAGAGAGCCGCTAATACAGTGGCGGCCACTCGCTTCCTGCACGAGACCCGAGTTATTTACGACGGAGTGTCGAGGAGCGACGCGGCCCACCTCATTCCCCTCGTTACGATCACATTTTACACCCATCATCTGACAATGAAGTGGCTGCACAATAAATCCCTGCTTCACTGCCATTTCCCAGTAAATTGCCTGTACAGAATCAATATGGCGGACGAGGCTGCCACGTCCAGATAAATGACAGCGTATCGATAGATGGAGGAGAGCAGAAGTCAAACAGATTTGCAGGAGAGAGAGAGAGAGAGAGAGAGAGAGAGAGAGAGAGAGAGAGAGAGAGAGAGAGAGAGAGAGAGAGAGAGAGAGAGAGAGAGAGAGAGAGAGTTAAGGGAACAGACAGTCACGAAAGTACAATGAATCTCTGAGGGAACGTCATCGATGAATAGTCTACGTCACACTTCATACAGCACATGTTATTATTTAAAAGTGTAGGAGGTTCACTGATCAAAAATGACAGTAAAGACATTGATATAGTTACAAACGATTACTATTTTATATAAATGTTGTACTTTTGAATTTTCTATTCATTAGAGAATCCTGAAAAATTAATGGTTTCCACAAAAATATAACTGCTTTCAACATTGATGATAATAAAAAAATGTTTGAGCAGCAAATCAGCATATTATGATTTCCGAAAAGTCAGTTTTGCCATCACAGTAATAAATTACATTTTAAAATATATTCAAATAGAAAACAGTACTTTTATATTGCTGTAAAATTTCACAAAATTAGCCTATATACTGTTTTTACTGTATTTTTGATCAAATGAATACAGCCTTGGTGAGCAGAAGAGACATCTTTCTGAAACTTACCTAACACAAACTTTTGAATGTACAGTGAGCTGAATCTGTGAAAATATTGTTTAATTTGATCTTTCAACAGGATTAAAATGACCAAAAGGATGAAGACAGGAAGTGATGCCGCTAACAATCCTGCACCAATGATGAACGGGATGCCTGAAATGATAAAAAAGGAAAAATCTTCAGTTTCAAAAGGCACGTGACGTGTTCTTAGAAATGTAATGTTTGTATTTATATCAGTTTATACTGTGGATTTTGTATCATTTTCTGTAAGTATTGATTTAATGTTTAACCAATTAAAATGTTTTCCAAAATATTTATCAAGATTTTTTCTCAAACTATTTTTTTTCCCCTTGGGGTTCAACTAGTTCCTGTTTTCAACACAAACGTTTTTATGCATTAATATTTTAAAACAAATAATGAAGGATTATGCCAATCTACTTAATAAAGTTTATTTTTCTAGAATCTTAGCCTTTTAGTTATTTTTTCAAAAATATTCAAATAAATGTTAATTCAGAAATTAATAATGTTCATCATAGAGTCGTCATTTTCTGTATGAGCTGGATTGTTGTAAAGTCCCTTTAACAAGGGTCAGTTCCTTAATGACATCAGGAACAGAAAGTGACATCAGTTTGGAGAAAAAAACAACATCAGTAAGTATTAGCAATGGATTTGATCAATTGTCATGTTGTTTGTGTCATCCTGTATTTCAAATTCAAAATATTTCAAAAGACGCTAAACTATATATTATAATATATCATTAACTTCAGGTACGCTTGTGTAAGATAACTGAGCAATGGCTAATGACTCTTTATGTCCATCCTAAGTTTTTTATGGAAATACTTCCACTTAAAGGTGCACTGTGTAAATTTTAGCAGCATCTAGCGGTGAGATTGTGAATTGCAACCGCCCACCGCTCACCCCTCCCTTTCGAAGCACATAGAGAAGCTACGGTGGCTGACACAGGAGAAAGATGTCGTCATCTGAGACAGCAGAGAGTGACTAGCGCTCAGTAGAGCAGTTTGTCCGTTTAGGGCTACTGTAGAAACATGACGGCGCAAAATGGTGACTTCACTGTAAGGGGACCCGTGGTGTATGTAGATAAAAATGGCTCATTCTTAGGTAATAAAAACATAACGGTTCATTATGTAAGGTCTTTATACACCACTGAAAACATAGTTATGTATATTATATTGCATTTCTAACAATAGATACTTTAAATTACAACACAACCATATACATTTTTAAAACATTGTAGAGAGTTCAAAAGATGCTACAGAACAGGAATGGCCCATTACAAACATTTTTTATGGTACTTCATAGCTGTTCAAAAGTTCACTAGGTCTCCTTTCTTGAACGACTTGAACTGTATCAACTAACTAATCACTCTAACTGTATCAAACCAATTTCCATTCAGTTAGAATGAATGTATAGTAATCAAGTGCCAATGTCTGGTACCAATATGGCTTCCGGCACCTCCAGATATATGAGCGTTGTGGTCTGATAATCTTAATATCTGCAAGATATGGTTGGCTGTATATTAGAATGAACAAATGTGGTCTATGTGAAGTCAGAAAGAATCATTACTGGCCTTGAGCTGACTTTACACTGAAGCTGATATTTCTGAGAGGGAGAGACAGAGAAAAAGATGAGGACGGAGGCAGAGAGATGGGGGAAGCATCGTCTCAGCTGGCACTTTTTATTAAGCTCATATTTTGCGACTGTCATTGGTGCTGCATTTGACTTGTAAAACAGACCTAATTACAGGCCCCAAATATGCGATTCGCACATCAAACGGTAAGCTACAGTAACGGCCTCCTCTGTCCTGGCTCTCCTCTCGCTCCCGCGCCTCCTGCTGCACTAAAGCCTCTGATTATGAGAGAAACATTAAATGGGAATTACTGCAAAACAATTTACACTTAATGTAGCAGTCATATCTGCACAGGGACAGGAAAAACGACTCAAATATAGTCGGATTAATAATACATGCTTTAATTAAACAGCTTGAAGGTGCATATAACAGGGACAGGAGGCGAAAAGATTGAATCTCCATGCGGCGGATCTGAACAGATGACTCGCGGTGAGTAAATATGCACCCATGAGCGGTCAAAGAAATGATGATGATAATGTACAAGATGTTAGACGGAGTGATAAAGGTCATTCCATTCATGATCAGAAAGACATCTGAGATGATGCATGGTGCTAAGAAATTATAAATGTACAGGAACTGGCCTGCTCTTCATTTGTATCATGTTCCACATCACCCCAAAGAGACCAGAGAGGAATATTAATATGTGTTCTGATACTTTTGCAAGAACTTACCATGTTAACCATTATTAGGAGTGGTAAATACAGTGGGGAGAACAAGTATTTGATACACTGCCGATTTTGCAGGTTTGCCCACTTACAAAGCATGTAGAGGTCTGTAATTTTGATCATAGGTACTCTTCAACTGTGAGTAACGGTCCAGTCGTCCTGTCCCCTTTGCAGAAAAGCATCCCCAAAGAATGATGTTTCCACCTCCATGCTTCACAGTTGGGATGGTGTTCTTGGGGTTGTACTCATCCTTCTTCTTCCTCCAAACACGGCGAGTGGAGTTTAGACCAAAAAGCTCTATTTTTGTCTCATCAGACATTACCTTCTCCCACTCCTCCTCTGGATCATCCAGATGGTCATTGGCAAACTTCAGACGGGCCTGGACATGCGCTGGCTTGAGCAGGGGGACCTTGCGTGCGCTGCAGGATTTTAATCCATGACGGCGTAGTGTGTTACTAATGGTTTTCTTTGAGACTGTGGTCCCAGCTCTCTTCAGGTCATTGACCAGGTCCTGCCGTGTAGTTCTAGGCTGATCCCTCACCTTCCTCATGATCGTTGATGCCCCACGAGGTGAGATCTTGCATGGTGCCCCAGACCGAGGGAGATTGACCGTCATCTTGAACTTCTTCCATTTTCTAATAATTGCGCCAACAGTTGTTGCCTTCTCACCAAGCTGCTTGCCTATTGTCCTGTAGCCCATCCCAGCCTTGTGCAGGTCTACAATTTTATCCCTGATGTCCTTACACAGCTCTCTGGTCTTGGCCATTGTGGAGAGGTTGGAGTCTGTTTAATTGAGTGTGTGGACAGGTGTCCTTTATACAGGTAACGAGTTCAAACAGGTGCAGTTAATACAGGTAATGAGTGGAGAACAGGAGGGCTTCTTAAAGAAAAACTAACAGGTCTGTGAGAGCCGGAATTCTTACTGGTTGGTAGGTGATCAAATACTTATGTCATGCAATAAAATGCAAATGAATTACTTAAAAATCATACAATGTGATTTTCTGGATTTTTGTTTTAGATTCCGTCTCTCACAGTTGAAGTGTACCTATGATAAAAATTACAGACTTCTACATGCTTTGTAAGTGGGCAAACCTGCAAAATCGGCAGTGTATCAAATACTTGTTCTCCCCACTGTATTTGGTCTCATAATGATTCTCAACGGAATTTGACATGTTATAAGCATTCAGTTCATAATCTTCAAATAAATGAAGAAAACAACTGTAATGGAAAGGACTAGAATGGATAGTTGGTGGATTTTTATGAAAAAAAAAAACGGAAAAAGGCTTGTATTTTATATATGGTATTATTTTATATTATGTGATTAGATTATGCAATAAACTGCCAGATTTATATTGTCTTCATGATGCATTGATGCTTTTTACATAGTGTCTGCCAAAATAGCATAAGTACTGTTATTGTCTTAAGAAATGAATGTGATCTTCATCAAACAATGTAACAAGCTTTCAGTATTGTTGTTTCTTTTTTTTTTATTACAATTCAGGGAAAAACTGTTGATCATGCTACATTTCTAAAGTATGTAACTAATAATAATGGACACAAACAAACTGATTTTACCTTTTCAGAAGAAAATATGCGTGGTACTTGCCCATGTTAGACATTATATTATGTTCCTGTTCAATTTGACCCGCAACACTTTTTTAGTTGTCGGAAATACTGGTTAACCTAGGATGTTTTTCTTAAAAGTATTGTGGGTTACACTTTATTTTAAGATGTCCTTGTTACAGTGTATTTATACAAAGCCGATTCCAAAAAAGTTGGGACACTGTACAAATTGTAAATAAAAAAGGAATGCAATAATTTACAAATCTCATAAACTTGTATTTTATTCACAATAGAATATAGATAACATATCAAATGTTGAAAGTGAGACATTTTGAAATGTCATGCCAAATATTGGCTCATTTTGGATTTCATGAGAGCTACACATTCCAAAAAAGTTGGGACAGGTAGCAATAAGAGGCCGGAAAAGTTAAATGTACATATAAGGAACAGCTGGAGGACCAATTTGCAACTTATTAGGTCAATTGGCAACATGATTGGGTATAAAAAGAGCCTCTCAGAGTGGCAGTGTCTCTCAGAAGTCAAGATGGGCAGAGGATCACCAATTCCCCCAATGCTGCGGCGAAAAATAGTGGAGCAATATCAGAAAGGAGTTTCTCAGAGAAAAATTGCAAAGAGTTTGAAGTTATCATCATCTACAGTGCATAATATCATCCAAAGATTCAGAGAATCTGGAACAATCTCTGTGCGTAAGGGTCAAGGCCGGAAAACCATACTGGATGCCCGTGATCTTCGGGCCCTTAGACGGCACTGCATCACATACAGGAATGCTACTGTAATGGAAATCACAACATGGGCTCAGGAATACTTCCAGAAAACATTGTCGGTGAACACAATCCACCGTGCCATTCGCCGTTGCCGGCTAAAACTCTATAGGTCAAAAAAGAAGCCATATCTAAACATGATCCAGAAGCGCAGGCGTTTTCTCTGGGCCAAGGCTCATTTAAAATGGACTGCGGCAAAGTGGAAAACTGTTCTGTGGTCAGACGAATCAAAATTTGAAGTTCTTTTTGGAAAACTGGGACGCCATGTCATCCGGACTAAAGAGGACAAGGACAACCCAAGTTGTTATCAGCGCTCAGTTCAGAAGCCTGCATCTCTGATGGTATGGGGTTGCATGAGTGTGTGTGGCATGGGCAGCTTTCACATCTGGAAAGGCACCATCAATGCTGAAAGGTATATCCAAGTTCTGCTCCCATCCAGACGTCGTCTCTTTCAGGGAAGATCTTGCATTTTCCAACATGACAATGCCAGACCACATACTGCATCAATTACAACATCATGGCTGTGTAGAAGGATCCGGGTACTGAAATGGCCAGCCTGCAGTCCAGATCTTTCACCCATAGAAAACATTTGGCGCATCATAAAGAGGAAGATGCGACAAAGAAGACCTAAGACAGTTGAGCAACTAGAAGCCTGTATTAGACAAGAATGGGACAACATTCCTATTCCTGAACTTGAGCAACTTGTCTCCTCAGTCCCCAGACGTTTGCAGACTGTTATAAAAAGAAGAGGGGATGCCACACAGTGGTAAACATGGCCTTGTCCCAACTTTTTTGAGATGTGTTGATGCCATGAAATTTAAAATCAACTTATTTTTCCCTTAAAATGATACATTTTCTCAGTTTAAACATTTGATATGTCATCTATGTTGTATTCTGAATAAAATATTGAAATTTGAAACTTCCACATCATTGCATTCTGTTTTTATTCACAATTTGTACAGTGTCCCAACTTTTTTGGAATCGGGTTTGTACATTTAAGTATTGATAAATATTAACTATGTAGGGTTAGGATTGGTTTACGATTAGTTGCATGTAATTATGCATAACTTATAGTTACTACTATAGTAACTACATGGACTCTGTAACAAAGTGTTACCGAATTGTGACTATTTGTAATTTAGGGTCATGCTTAAAAAAAAAAGTAAAAAATTGTTTTATGTTCACGTTTACTTTTTTGTAATATGTGAGAAGTATTAATGGTAAATTGTATTGAATCCAATTAAGGTCAATTTGACCCAGAACATCATCATCATATGCAGAATTTTAATGTAATACAAGGTATTTTTTTGTTTTATTGTCTGTCAGACGAAACATAAGTCTGTCAAAAAGAAGTCAAAAACAACAAAAGTTACAAGCCAAAGTTTAACACTCAGGGTTTGTTCACATCATGAACCCTATAAGATCAGTAGAAATAGTGACAATTGCCTTAAGTCGGGTGCACGCTCGATTTATAACAACCTGATCTCACAGCAATTCGTACGTATTTTATGAGCCCAATTCGTATGATTTCGTACGAATGACTTAACCTCAAACCACGCCCCTAAACCTACCCGTCACTGCGGTTTAGACAAATCGTACAAATTCATATGAGTGAGGTCGTTTGAATTAGCCACCTCGTACAAATACGTACGGATTGGTCATGAGATAGCATTGGATTTAAAACAAGATCCCCGCTGTAAGCCATGTCACACTGTAGGATCTCAGTTGTCATTTATGTCAGACTGTACAGCAGTCAAAGACATGTTAAAAAAGGTTGTATGCAAGAAGGAGTTTTACTTCATTAATCCGTGATGCATTCGGTGACCGTGAGCATCATTTACATGCGGGAAAGAAATGGTGGCTAGCAAACAAAAACAATCTCTAGTGTTCATTTTGATCATGGCTTCATTTAAGAAGACTGGGGGGAAAAAACAAAGACGTGTGTGGAGGAAGTGGTGGTCTGTTGATGTCTCACTATTTGCGTCATCAGGTTCTGCTATTGTAGTAGAAGTCCACTACAGGACTGTGAGTCAAATCAAGAATTTGATCGGCTGTCTGCGAACACGTCAAACTAGTGATCAAAGGTTTCAGATTTTGGCCTAGTAAATGGGAATGTCTCCCTAGTCTACTTGTGATCCAATCGACCAAAACGCATCTTAATACCAGGTGTAAACAGAGCCTGAGACAAATGTTGGGAATCCTAAAAGATACACCTGGTGTTTTCAACCACTTCTCTCCTGATTTCTTTGAGGGAAGGGTCCTCGGGTCCAATTCACATATGAACAAGCCTGGAAACAACAGAAAAACATATGGAAAGCATCAGCTTTCGTTTCTGCTCTGACAGCCGCAAGACCAGCCGAACGCTGTGAGTGTGTGTTATAAATCAGGAATAGTGAGAGAACATTGTGCTTGGTACGTTTTTCATCTCAAACCAAACTTGGGTCTTCAGCCTACATAGTTAAAATCCCATCTGGCTAGCGTGCTTCTCATGTTTACGCCTTAGGTCAGTGTGACTGTTCGAACATTTTGCTGTGGCCCAGGGAGCGATTGGGGGTTAGGTGCCTTGCTCCTAACACCTCAGTCGCCTTCCTCCTAACACCTCAGTCATTTCCTGCCAGTACTGAGAATCGAACCAGCAGCCTTTGGGTTACCAGTCAGACTCTCTAACCATTAGGCCATGTGCTAACGGGTCTGTACCGCTGCACACTGTATACCAGCACACTCTCAAACACAAGCATTAAAGCATGTCTACTGAAATCCTTCCTCTCTAATTACGGTGTAAGCAAGGTGAGTACTGAGACCCCACGCACCAGTCCTGTGCGTGTGCTGTTATTGCTCGAGATAATAAATTGTGTGCTACATTGATAAACTAATGCAATTACAGGCAGGGTCACAAAGTCAGCTAATTTACAGATAGCAGTGTTTGGGGGTGGAGGGGGATGTTGAATAGCCCCTCGGGTCCTGATGCATTCTCTTTATTTCCACTCGGAGTTTAAAACAGTGAAGAGCAGCAGGACTGATCCTCTGAACTGCGTCGTACTGACCGTTATAACAACAGACGGTCAGAGATCTTCAACACAGGCCAATTATTTTTGCAGATAGCATCCAGACAAAAACAGGCTTAGGAATCAAAGCAAGTGATTGAAAACTTGCTGCAATAACCATGATAATTATTTAATTGTTTTAAGTTCTTTAGAGAGGATTGGTCTCTTCACATCACATCTGTTCAACTTTCAGGATCAAATTAAAAACAAAAGCCTAAAAAGTATTAAAAAAAAAATTTATTTAAAAAAAAAAAAAAAAAAAAGTATTTCACCAACATCACTCATCATATTCTTTATCTTCCATTTACGTAAACATAAAGGAACCTAAATGAATTGAGATCATTCTTATCTGTCATCTTGGTTCCAGAATGTGTTTGTAAAGTAATGTGACCTTTGACCCATAATTAAATTGACATCTTTAACCTTCGTTACAGCCTGTCACATCGCATCTGTGCAAATCAGAATGTCAATACATCATTGGGTTTACATTAACTGCACAACACATATGCTTAGAGTGTCTTGGAGTGAAGTACACATAGGGACAATCAACAAGGTTAAAAAAATAAATAAATATAAATAAATTCATAAATAAATGAAAATATTATCAAGGAGTTGGATAAACGTAGGAAAAAAGCAAAATCAACTCCAAAGGATTAATTTTTTGGTGTTATTACATATTAACTACAACGTAATAAACAATGAGTTGTATCAGAGCACTATGCAATGAGCAAGAAAGTATTTCAAAACATTCTGGCTAAAGCTCAATCGTACATGTATTACACTATTGGTCAGTCACAGCAAAATAGTGAAGTGATGAATACAGTTCAAAAGTTTACATTCCCTTTGCAGAATCTGCAACATGTTAATAAACACCAAAATAAGCACCATCATAAAAATGTCGTTATTTATTATTTAGTACTGTCATGAATAAGGTATTTCACATAACAGATGTTTACATATAAAAGCTGCAATCATTCACTGATGCTCCAGAAGGAAACACGATGCATTAAGAGCCCAGAAGTAAAGATAAGTACAATTTACCCTGGTTACCCAATTCAAAAAAAATGTACACCCTCCCAGCATCCCTTAATGCATCAGTTTTCCTTCTGGAGCATGCAGCCTTTGTAATGGTTGTGTTTGAGTCCCTCAATTGTCCTCAATGTAAAAAGATAGATCTCAAAATCATACAGTCACTGATGGAAAGGGTTCAAATATGCAAAAGATGCTGGAAACCCAAAGAATGTGCAGAACATGGAGGATTTTTCTGAAGAACAGTTTAACTGCTCAGGACAAACAAGAGACTCATGAACAACCATCACAAAAACAAAAAAACAGCCGAGGATCATCCAGGGAACAACACAGTATTACAAATCAACGGTGTGTAAACTTTTGAACAGGGCCATTTTTAATATTCATTTTATCTTGTGGACTATATGTAAACATCTGTTATGTGAAATAACTTATTCAGGACAGTACTAAATAAGAAATAACATGCCATTTTTATAACGCCTCTTATTTTGTAAAAAATGAACATTTAGCAGATTTTGTATGTATACTTTTGTGCACAACTGCATATGTGCAGCGCACTGCCAATCAGTTATCAATTACAGAACTAGAAAAAAAAAGAAAAAAAAAAAAGTGCCAATCTACTGCACATGCAGCCATAATGACAATAACGGTTCAAAATCTACTCTACTGAATATCTTTAAGTTATAATCAAAAATGACATCACAAACCAGCCAATGCATATATAAATAGAAAAAGGGTTTTGCATGAACGCATGTGAACATTTACACTGACAGACACCTTTAGCAGCTCCTCCTGCTTGGGTGTTTCTCACAGACTTCACTGGAGTATTTTTAACAAGTGATGGCTGGATCTGCCCGCGGTCTCACGTCCTGTGGCACCCCTGACACCAGTATCTTGGATGATCCATTGCCCCTGGCAACACAAGGCCTATTCCCAGAAGCCCCTCTGATTTATGGAGCTAATTTTGCCATGTTGCTGGGGAATCTGGGATTTGTGGTTCAGCTGAGGGCAGTTGTCTGCATGACAAGGCCACTGTAAAGTTCAAACAACCAAAGCTTCTGTCAGCACCTTTACCGACACCGCAGAGTGAGACAGATGGAGCAACTCGACAACTCACCCAGAGAGAGACATGCACAAAAAAAGACAAGCAAGCGCAAAACACAAGTACAGTAATCTGTCATTACTAGCGCTGTACTGAAATTCTCCTTCTGTTCTTTTTCTTCTGTAAAATTGCAATTAAGTCATCTTAAATTACTTAAACCGTGGTCCCACTAGGGTGCCTCAATAACTTAAATTTTAATAAGTTACTTTAAATATTTAATTTTAGTTTTATTAATCTTAATTAAAATGCTAAAAAAAAAGGAAATATACACACACATATATATACATTATATATATATATATATATATATATATATATATATATATATATATATATATATATATATATATATATATACACACACACTCACCTAAAGGATTATTAGGAACACCTGTTCAATTTCTCATTAATGCAATTATCTAATCAACCAATCACATGGCAGTTGCTTCAATGCATTTAGGGGTGTGGTCCTGGTCAAGACAATCTCCTGAACTCCAAACTGAATGTCAGAATGGGAAAGAAAGGTGATTTAAGCAATTTTGAGCGTGGCATGGTTGTTGGTGCCAGACGGGCCGGTCTGAGTATTTCACAATCTGCTCAGTTACTGGGATTTTCACGCACAACCATTTCTAGAGTTTACAAAGAATGGTGTGAAAAGGGAAAAACATCCAGTATGCGGCAGTCCTGTGGGCGAAAATGCCTTGTTGATGCTAGAGGTCAGAGGAGAATGGGCCGACTGATTCAAGCTGATAGAAGAGCAACTTTGACTGAAATAACCACTCGTTACAACCGAGGTATGCAGCAAAGCATTTGTGAAGCCACAACACGCACAACCTTGAGGCGGATGGGCTACAACAGCAGAAGACCCCACCAGGTACCACTCATCTCCACTACAAATAGGAAAAAGAGGCTACAATTTGCACGAGCTCACCAAAATTGGACAGTTGAAGACTGGAAAAATGTTGCCTGGTCTGATGAGTCTCGATTTCTGTTGAGACATTCAGATGGTAGAGTCAGAATTTGGCGTAAACAGAATGAGAACATGGATCCATCATGCCTTGTTACCACTGTGCAGGCTGGTGGTGGTGGTGTAATGGTGTGGGGGATGTTTTCTTGGCACACTTTAGGCCCCTTAGTGCCAATTGGGCATCGTTTAAATGCCACGGCCTACCTGAGCATTGTTTCTGACCATGTCCATCCCTTTATGACCACCATGTACCCATCCTCTGATGGCTACTTCCAGCAGGATAATGCACCATGTCACAAAGCTCGAATCATTTCAAATTGGTTTCTTGAACATGACAATGAGTTCACTGTACTAAAATGGCCCCCACAGTCACCAGATCTCAACCCAATAGAGCATCTTTGGGATGTGGTGGAACGGGAGCTTCGTGCCCTGGATGTGCATCCCACAAATCTCCATCAACTGCAAGATGCTATCCTATCAATATGGGCCAACATTTCTAAAGAATGCTTTCAGCACCTTGTTGAATCAATGCCACGTAGAATTAAGGCAGTTCTGAAGGCGAAAGGGGGTCAAACACAGTATTAGTATGGTGTTCCTAATAATCCTTTAGGTGAGTGTATATATATATATATATATATATATATATATATATATATATACACATATATACACACACACACACACACACATACACACACAGTGGGGAGAACAAGTATTTGATACACTGCCGATTTTTCAGGTTTTCGTACTTGCAAAGCATGTAGAAGTCTGTAATTTTTATCATAGGTACTCTTCAACTGCGAGAGACGGAAAAAATCCAAAAATCCAGAAAATCACATTGTATGATTTTTAAATAATTAATTTGCATTTTATTGCATGACATAAGTATTTGATCACCTACCAACCAGTAAGAATTCCAGCTCTTACAGACCTGTTAGTTTTTCTTTAAGAAGCCCTCCTGTTCTCCACTCATCACCTGTATTAACTGCACCTGTTTGAACTCGTTACCTGTATAAAAGACACCTGTCCACACACTCAATCAAACTCCAAAACTCCAACCTCTCCACAATGGCCAAGACCAGAGAGCTGTGTAAGGACATCTGGGATAAAATTGTAGACCTGCCCAAGGCTGGAATGGGCTACAGGACAATAGGCAAGCAGCTTGGTGAGAAGGCAACAACTGTTATTAGAAAATGGAAGAAGTTCAAGATGACGGTCAATCTCCCTCGGTCTGGGGCACCATGCAAGATCTCACCTCGTGGGGCATCAATGATCATGAGGAAGGTGAGGGATCAGCCCAGAACTACACAGCAGGACCTGGTCAATGACCTGAAGACAGCTGGGACCACAGTCTCAAAGAAAACCATTAGTAACACACTACGCCGTCATGGATTAAAATCCTGCAGCGCACGCAAGGTCCCCCTGCTCAAGCCAGCGCATGTCCAGGCCCGTCTGAAGTTTGCCAATGACCATCTGGATGATCCAGAGGAGGATTGGGAGAAGGTCATGTGGTCTGATGAGACAAAAATAGAGCTTTTTGGTCTAAACTCCACTCGCCGTGTTCGGAGGAAGAAGGATAAGTACAACCCCAAGAACACCATCCCAACCGTGAAGCATGGAGGTGGAAACATCATTCTTTGGGGATGCTTTTCTGCAAAAGGGACAGGACGACTGCACCGTATTGAGGGGAGGATGGATGGGGCCATGTATCGCGAGAGGTCCTTTGAATATTGTCTTGGTCATATGGGGGCCTTGGGAGTCAAAAACTGATGGCCTACTCTACGCATGCAATTGAGACCTTAAAGGGTTAGTTCACCCAAAAATGAAAATTCTTGTGAAGAAATTGTTGAATAAAGTCGTTATTTTTGTTTGATTTCGCGCACAAAAAGGTATTCTCGTCGCTTCATAAAATTAAGGTTGAACCACTGGAGTCACATGGACCATTTTATCGATGTCTTTACTACCTTTCTGGGCCTTGAAAGTGCTGTCTATGGAGGGGTCAGAGAGCTCTTGGATTTCATCAAAAGTACCTTAATTTGTGTTCTGAAGATGAATAAAGGTCTTACAGGTTGGGAACGACATGAGGGTGAGGAATTAATTACAGAATTTTCATTTTTGGGAGAACTAACCCTTTTAATAAGCTCATGTAAAGTAAGCATTCTGCAGCATACAAAAATTCAAATGTCGTGACCTGCTAATTCGTATGACGAGAAGTAGTAAACCAATATAGGATGTAAACATCATAGATTGAACTTTTAGTTGATTTGAAAGAACACAAATGGTAACGGTTTACAGTGTCCTTGTCACATGTTACATGTACATACAAAAATAATATAAAAAGATAATTTTGCATAATTACAAGCAACTAACGCTAATCTTATAGTACGTACATGCGGTTAATATTACTGAGTACTTGACTGTGTAATTACACTGTAACAAGGACACCTTAAATGAAGTGTAACCGCACAAACTTTAAAGCTGAAAGTTTGCAGTGCAGGAATGTTTCAGATTTTGAATGCAATCATCTATTTTGAACGCAATTCATTTGTGATTTATTATTATAAATATGTGACATCATATCCAGTTAGCTGCATTGCTGGTAGAATTTTTGCATGCTCAAAGTAGGTCTTCACGGGTCCACTTGGATCCAAAAACCTAAGGTCTGTCCAAAGACCTGAGCGGGTTCGGGTCCAAAACTTCGACAAATGCTTCGGACACGGGTCGGGTTTGGTATTAGTGGCCTCTGGTCTCGGGTAATTTTAAATAAGTGTGTTTTTTCCTAATGGACA
The DNA here is from genome assembly GCA_039654105.1 of Coreius guichenoti. Classification (NCBI taxonomy): domain Eukaryota; kingdom Metazoa; phylum Chordata; class Actinopteri; order Cypriniformes; family Gobionidae; genus Coreius; species Coreius guichenoti. Next base: position 6,789,987 of record CM077180.1, on the reverse strand, counting down.
CGAGAAGACCCGAATTCTTTCGAAATATGTCGGGCATTTAACAATATGTTATTTAAATCAATTCTGACAATGTTATCATCTCACTTTTTCTAAGTTCTCTCTGTTTGCTTCTGCATTTAGACCATGCCTACCATTTCAAAGATCGCCTTCAGCACGAATTAAAGTAAACTTGAATCATCTTATGGTCAGGTAAATAACATTACGGCAAAAGTTATAGGACGTAATGAGGTTACAGTGATGAACGATTGACATTTCAGCACTTCAGCGCACACTTGCGTGTTCGTTAAGTGTAATTTTGAGAAACGTACATAGAAAAGGAACAAACTTTTGTAACCTTGCACACAGAAATCCTTCATTAGGCTGCGTGTTCATGCAGGGCTTTTCTTTTTTGTGTGCAGAAGCCCTTCGCCGGAGATGAGGTAAATAGCAATGCAGACAACACTAGGGAATCCATGATTTATTAGGCTATCGATTTAATTTTCATCGAGCGATCATGTTCATTTTTCCAATCCACTGGTCACAATTGAAAGTCGAACTCAGAAATAACTTGTATCCATCGCGCAGGCAATACTATAAAGTAATAATAAATAATTAAATAAATACATGAAAGTATTGGCGCAAAGGCCAAATCAGTCAGCAGGACAGGATTTTTCCTGACGGACTGCGGGGCTGCAGACTGTGCACACCTCAATGCCGTTTACGTTCGGGTCCAGTCGGGTTTGAAAATAAATCTCGGGTTGGGTATTTTTTTTTTTTTTTTTTAATTTATGCACATCAGGCTCGGTTAAGAAGTGATTCGGGTCGGGGACAGATTTAAGGACCTGAGAAGACCTCTAGCTCAAAGTCCACTTAAAGGACTTAAAGAGTTAGTTCACCAAAAATGAAAATTCTGTCATTATCTACTCACCCTCATGTCCTTCCAAACTCATATGAATATTTTTTTATGAACTTATTGAAGCATCAGAGTTCTGGTTGAATAGACTTTCAATGGAGGGGCAGAAATCTCAGGTTTCATTAAAATTATCTTCATTTGTGTTTCTTCGAAAAACAGAAGTCTTATGGATTTGGAACAACATGAGGACATTGGTCAAACTAACCCTTTAAGGCTTATGTATACTATGTATTCTTGGTTATACTTCACTTTAAGTAATTTACACTAATACAACTAATCTAATTTAAGCATTTTAAATCTGTCAAATCAGTGATGTCATGGTTGCACATGGCAGCTAGGACTTCACTACCAATCATCTTGCTTTACTGGATCATTTTACCAAAAGAGAAAAAATAAAATGATGCATTCTTGCAAGCAGTGGCATTTGTTTTGTCTATACCAACCAGCGCACAGTGGCATGAAACCCAGTTCAAGGAACCTCAGTTTTCCTGTTTCTCAGATATCCAAACAAGAAAATGCACCCAGAGATTTCTCCTCAGGCCTGTATTATGATGTAGAGTTAGAGATTTAGTCTCAAACTGAGCTCTGGACGTCTGGCCGAGGGGGTTTTGTTTTTTTTAAAAGGATGTCGGGGATAAACACTAAATTAATCATGTTTTGGCTGAACTTGCTGGGGACTGAAATTTGCTTATAGAGGCTCGTGATCACATAAAATATTAAAGGCTTTTTCTCAGCACTAGCAGGAGGGTACGAGAGGTTGGGCAGGAGGAGGCCACTGTCACCCATCGCAGACCATTAAGACGAGCACATTTTAATGAAACAAACGAATAAATGAGACTTCAGTTCTTCAGAACTGAATGTGGGTTATATGTAAATTCTTATCAGCAGGACGAATTATGATTTTGCATACATTAAATGACCTAAATACTCAAGATGGAGACTAACAATAAAAGTCTTGATGCCAACTTCACACCTTATTTTCAATTCTAAGATTCACATCATTTACTTCACCAGTTAAGAAATAAACCCATTTATCTTACTGACACAAATTACAGATTAAAGAGTCTTTACAAATGACGGGGCCAACGTAAACGCGTTAGCTGAAGCTCTCCGACACGCTCTAAACTCGTTAGCCGACGTTTTCTGTGGTAAACACATTACACGGTTTATCCTGCCGGAAACGCATTCGCCTCATGGACTCGCAGCTCACGATGAGTCTCAGTTTAACAAATACATCACTTCATTACAGAGTAGTCAGGCTGCGGGAGTCCCTCAGATTAAATAGCCCTATTTAAGAATCGCGATTTACATCCCTCATACACCGCAAAAATCTCCATTGTAACGACACACTAACTGACCCAACAAAGCTTATTAAAATGTTATATTACACTGGGATAGAGGTCAAAGGTCAATTTTTAACTAGGGGAGGAATGGGACACACAAACACACTCACTTTAGGCCTGTGCGCTGGTGAGAGATCAGGTTCCAGCCGCGGACGGAGGGGGGGTATTGGGTGAGGATTGCAGCATGAGGCCGCGTAGGAGGGGGATTGCGTCCACTTAAGGGCCCCCTTGCTGGGCCGGGCAAGGTTTAGTTGGTGGGGGTAAAGCCAAGCTTCATGGCACACTTCAAGAGCAAATCGAATTCTTCACAATTAGCCGAGTTTCCATGACAGGCACCAAGGTGGGAGAGCCACATCACCGACTGCCACAGCTCTGATTGGGTAATTCATTCTCCACTATGCAAATGTGATGCTCTGAGGTTGTAGGGGTGGCTGGATACAAGTAACCAAGATGGTGTGATGGCATCAAGGGTCAACAAATATTGTAAAAACAGGTTTTAGTGTCCCTGCAGGAAAATAGGTGGGCAATTTCATCATAAGTTGACAATGAAATGTCCAAAAACTAGAGCGAGGCCATCAGGAATGTAACGAAGTCCATACCGATTTGTGACGTTTGGTGATCCGATGTAGTTCAACCTTCATCCATAATAATTGTATTGCTATTTCATCATCACACATAGCCTAATGGGCAGAGATGCACAAGAGTTAGTTAGTTACCTGAAAAAGGTAACTTTTTTTTTTTTTTTTTTAAATATAATAAACATATTGCTTACCTCATTTTATGCTGTTCATGTTACATACCAGGTGGTACTGTGGTGCATGATGGATTTAGGAAATTTGCTCTTTTTGTGAGGATTGGGGGTGGGGGGTTGAAATGGTCTTTATTCAGCTGTTCAGATTTTTTTTTTTTGTTCTCAATGCTGCTTTTGCAGCAGAGCTCAATATTTTTTTTTCTCTTTTTTGCAGCTGTTATTTTTTCTAGACCATTTCAATTCTTTATTTTTTTACATTTCAAAATTAAACTCAGGTGCTGAATTCAGAAGCAAAGAATTCATACAAACCATTAAAATTCATACATAAAATATGTACACAAAAGCTACATCCTCATCAGGCTGATTATACTAAGGAAAGCGTACAACATGTTTTATAACAATGCTTCAAAAATGCTCTACTGTCGTCTTCGAAATTGAAACATTCTCCATATTAGTTTCAAACTGTAACATTTTCAGAACTGTTCAAAAGAAATATGGGTCAACATATTGACCATAAAAAAAAATAAAACCAAAAGTTAGTCAATGTTTTGACACGATATAAAACAATCAATAGGGGCGAGAAACCAAATTATTCATGTCATTTCACAACTCAGTTATTTAAATTCACAGCCTTTTGACAGACAATCTCTATGTGCTGCTCAGGTTTGATAAGCAAAATAAAAAAGCCAATGAAATGTAAATTAGATTTTTAAAAACAACCATTTCAAAAAACACAGAACTCAAGAGTGGTGCAGTGCAGCAGGACTGGACAGAAGACTTCATCTTCATCTACGCCATGAGCGCGACTCGTTATCGTCTTCCTCTTCGTCATCGTCCTGCAGCAGGGAATCATCCACAAGCGAATCCTCTGGAAACTGTAACCAATCAGAAAACAGACACTCAGAACCAAATGCATGCTCAATGACAAAACTTTTCCAGGTGGTCAGTCACAACTTGCTGGTCTAAGTGACGTTATATATACACCAAGTGACAGTACAAATGTTTTGTGCTTACACCATGGTACATTCACTCTATATGTGAGCTCTATGTAAGCACATACGTAATACGAAAATATAAAGTGGCATGTGTCCTATATTTATTAAGGTATGTGGTAGGCAATACAAAGATGTTTACAGTTGCTAAGAAACATCACAACTTTCCACCATAGAAAAGAATTCTAATGTTGTGTGGTCACAGGTGTGCATGTATTGGCTATTATGGGCCTGTTTACACCTGGTCACTTCATGCGTTTTCTCTGATTGGATAGCCATCCGATCGTGAGAAGACCAGGTGTAAATGCCCCCCGAAACGCTTTCAAAGTGGTCTGAGACGCATTCCAGATGAAACTGGACAAGTGTAAATGCATCTGGTTATTTTTTTACTCCTCCCAAAATGTTAAAAAATACACATGTGAGAGCGTTATAGGCTATATGACAGCACTACTGCAACATGCATCACTGCAGACGAGTAGCTGAGCATCTCTTCACCAAGCCAACGCACAAACTGCCGCAAATGAAGATGCAGACGCTCAAAACACAATCATCTTCATTAAAAGTAGTGAGACTAAATGATCTTACCAGTGCTGATGCCGCTCTCTCTCCTATTGCGGTCTTTGATCTTGAAATTAGCTGATGATAAATAAAATGCAGCTCATATCTGTTGCTTTCGTTGACGTGAGCTAAAATTTGCATATAGCGCGAAAATTGAAGATCGGATTTATATTACTTATGTGGAGACACGTTTATGTGGCCAAGTGTAAATGGAACCGTTTTAACAAATCAAGCTATCCGATCAGTAAAAATGCATGAAGTGACCAGGAGCAATCAGGCCCTATGTAACAGTTGTAAATGTGGCTCATCCAATTAGAATTTAGAGTAAGTATTTTTTAATAGCTTACATAATGCTGTACGTGCAATGATGACTGCATTTGTTATAAATAATCCGATTTTTTGGTGTCCAATAAGTTCCAAATAACAAAAAAATTAAGATGAAGAACCTTTCAGTTTGTAAAGTATTTAAGCTACTGGACAATCCAAAAATTTGTATTACCGCAGAAGTGTTTAACATATATACACAACCATTCAAATGTTTGGGGTTGGTATGATTTTTTTCATGTTTTTGAAAGAAGTCTCTTATGCTCACCAAAGTTGGATTGATTTGATCAAAAACATTGTAAGAAAAAGTAATATTGTGAAATATTATTACAACTTAAATTAACTTTTTATTTTAATATAGTTTAAAATGTAATTTATGAATTTTCAGCATCATTACTCCAGTCTTCAGTGTCACATGATCCTTCAGAAATCATTCTAATATGCTGATTTGCTGCTCAAGAAATATCATTATTGTTGTGCTGCTTCATATTTTGTAGAAACTGTGATACGTGCTATTTATTTGAAATTTCAGTATCATTGTAATTGTCTTTACTGTCACTTTTGCTCAATTAAATGCATCCTTGATGAATACAACTTAAATTGTTTGAAAAAAATTCTTACTGACCCCAAACTAGTGAACTAGTGTAAATCAATTTAGTTTAATTTCCTGCAAAAATTAATATGCTGTAATATATACACAGTTAGATTACTTTCATACCTAATATCTACAATAAATACAAATAGCTACAAAAAAAGACTGACCAAAATACACTTCAAGTGAACAGTGATGAAGGGCGTACCTCCTCATCCTCAGGTTCAGCCTCATCCAGGTCTGTTGTGTTGAGGGAAGTCGTGGGCTTGTGCCAGGCCAAACGCAGCTCCTGATTATTTAACCGAATGCCGTGGATGGCCGCCTGAGGAACAGAGTGGAAGTTTAGAGGCTACATGAAGGCGTGCATGTATGTGTATACTGATGTTTATGGGAATATGTTAGTACCTGTTCAGCCTCTCCGCGGCTTTTGTACGTAATGATGGCACTAAGACTAGAATCCTCCATCTGGCAATCTTCAATCTCCCCATATTGCTGGAGGTTAGTGGGAAAACCGGTTATGAGTCCAAGACATTTCTCTTAAGCAGTGTGATGCAATGTGCCCTTTAAAGTTACTTACTGCGAAGTGCGGCAGCAGGTCGACTCGATCTGCCTCAGTGAAACCGCTGATCTCTAAAGCTCTGGGTCGATGATCCACCACAGCGTGATTTGGAGCTCCTCTCCCGCGCCCTCGAATCCCTCGGCCGCGGCTCCTTAGAGCCCCCCGACCCCTGGCGTGGGCCCCCCTCCCACGTCCTGGGGTCAAAAGTCCCCTTTTGGCAGCCTGAATATAAAGAAAAGATCTAATACAAGCTTATAGAGTTTAAGTAGCACTATAGTGCCACCTGGTGGAAGGTCTGAGAATGAGTATAAGAAATAAAAAACCAGGGAGCATGCTTTGCTAGCTTTGTCTACAACCCATTCACAATTTGAATAATTGTATTGTATAGTTTTATTTAATGCCATGTCAGCATCTTCATGGCAAAAACAAAATTACACAAATACAAAAGTTACATAAATACAATAAAAATCAAAAACAAAAGATTTTGAACATTAACATGATAAAAATTCTAAAAACTCTTCTAGTAAAATCTTACTAAACAAGTCCTTAAGTGAGCTTACTTCATAAAAAAATGTTCCTACTTGCAATAAAAGCAAGACCACAACTGCTACTAACTGAATCGGAAAATGCAATGTGTTGCAATGAGACAAAAAATAAATCAATAAAAAAATAAATCAGATACTGTATGTCAAAATATATATGCAAATTAAGTCTTGCAATCTAATAGACCTGCTACTTGTTCCATGTAATGTGTGATGTGCTTCTTTGCTCTTCATGGGTTTCTTTGTTCATTAAAGAATTTGCTTTTTTTATTGCAACAACCACAACTTTTTGCACATTTTTCATATTTCTATACTGGTACAGTGGTACCTTCAAGTAAATATGACTTTAAATGTTCCTTTAGTCTTTAATTAATAATAAAATAAAAAAAGCAATAAGTGGACACTAAGACTAGATTGTTGTTGTTTTTTTTAACCGTGTTGATTTTGCAGTAAAGAATTGTATGCAACAAAAGCTCTTCTATCCAGACCATGCCTTTTTCATGGGGAGCAAAAAAGTAGCACATTTTAAATTTCTCGAAAGCAAATGCAAAAATATCAAGATATACATTTTGGCTGTAAATACAAGAAATAAACCAAAAAGTGATGTGAAGAAAGGAGCTTTTGTCTCCTTGTAAAATACCTCTAACTGCAGCTGAGTGTATTTGATCTTGAGTTCGGCAGTGTCCTCTCCTGCCTGCACTTTCTTATAAAGGTCCAACTCTGTGTCCAGGAGCTCCTTCTGAGCCTGCAAGCAGAGATGCATCAGGATATACATATGCAGGAAAATTAATGTCTAGATTATCTTGCTTTGTTAGGGAGGGTGGGTGGGTGTGTGTGTGTGTACCTGGGCTTTGCTCTTGAGTGTGGTCCTCAGGACATTAGCACTGGACAGTCCTTTTATCTCCTCCTGGAGTTTGGTGATGCTGTTGGTGAGGGTGGTGAGGGTCTGCATGATCAGAGCTTTATCCTCCACCTTCATGGACTTGTTCTTCTCCAGCTTAGATATCAGCAGCTGAATATGACACACACAAGTCTCAGTCATCTCATAGACGCAGTTGTTTATATACAAAGTTATTAATTCCAGTAACATTCCTAAATCAAACCCTCACATAAGCCTGCTGATATCAGATGTAAAGCAAAACTTTGATTTATGAGCTTTACACATCCTCACAAGGCTGACTTCCAAATACTTATTTCCATCCCTCGTTAGTTTTTTCTTTTTTTTCTTTTGAGGTAATGAAATCAGTGCCGGCACAATACAAAGTTGCAGTTCCATACAAATTACATAAATTACAATAGTGCTTGAGATAAATCAATGTATTATTAGTTTTGTACAATATGTACACTATCATTTAAAAGTTTAGGGTTGGTATGATTTTGTAAATGTTTTGGTCTCTTATGCTCACCAAGGTTGCATTGATTTGATTAAAAAAAATACAGTAAAAACAGTAATGTTGTGAAATACTGCAATTTAGGGTTAACTTTTATATTTTAATATATTTTAAAATGTAATTTATTCTTGTGATCAAAGCTGAATTTTCAGCATTACTCCAGTCTTCAGTGTCACATGATGAATTAATATAACATGCACAGCAAGACACAAGGACAACAATTAATGACACACCTTCTGAGTCTGAATGTGCTTCTCCAGAATCTCCTGTTTCTTTTTCCTAACGTCCTGCTGAAGTTTCATCGCCTCCTGGTGTAGAACAGAGCCAGAGTTCACAAACACTGCCAAAACAAGCATAAAAAACAAGCTACTAGCAAGTTGCCTTTTCCAGCAAAATTACACAAACCTGTTTTCTTTTCAGGGCATCTTCTGTGCTAGCACTTATCCCAAATGGCACCCCCTTCTGGCCAGTTTTCAGTGCAGCTGGGTTATAAACAGTCTTAGTTAGGCCAGTAGACGTGGAAAAGACCTGTAAAGAAATATTTGTTAAAATATACTTTGCTTTACATTACATGCAAACGATTAGAAGGGTCTCAAAAGAAGCCAGTGGTTCACAAAATGAAGTCAACATAGTCACAACATTCTACACAAACATGTCATGGTTAAAATAAGCTGCAATGTAGACTAGACTTTATTATAACAGTACAAAGCCTGGCTATGAAAAACTAGACAAAAACAAACCTTTCCTCCAAGACCAGGTGGTTTAGAGAAACCCAGACGCTCCTTCACTGAAGCCTTGGTTGTATTCTGTAGAGAACAGAAACACAGACATGCTGAGATCTAAGACAACATGGAAGACAAAGCCAATCCAACAACATTACAGCCTGACTAACACACATGACCAGAAACACATTCACCTGTGGAGCGACGCTGGGGCCCTGTGGGGACTCGGGGTGGCCTGTGGGCAAGGGTCCAAGCCGGTCTTTCACTGACTGTTTCAGTGTGGTCACTGCAGGCTCCTGGGCAGACTGTATGCTCTACAAACAAATAACATGGCTTCTATAATCAGATTTTACAGCTGGAACCATCTGCTATATCAAAGTATCACTGCTGTGTGTATTGGGCAAACATCATGCCCAACGCATTAAGATCATGTGACAACATTGTAAAAATTAGCCCTAAAAAGCAAAGGGATGTGTACCGCAAACAGTATAAAAGTTTTTTGTGTTGTGGAAAGAGGTATTAACACATGCAGCATGGGTTATGATTAGCGGTCCATTAATATATAGCCAAGTACGATTAGCTTTTTATTAATGTAAACAAATTCTTTATTTCTAAAAATGATATACTATAATAGGATTAGAGAACAAAAAGACATTGTTGAGAAAAAAAATTGTCATCCAGTTCAAATACATTTTCAAATTATTTTGGTTTATGTAAAATAAATATGAATTGCATTGACGTAATTGCATTATTGTGCATGCGTTATTTAAACCGTGATAAGAATATAAACATTGTAATAAATATATAAATAAATAAGTAATTGGAATTACTCTGTAGTAATATATGCCATTTTTTACATTTGAGCCCATGAGAAACTCTACACATCCCTGTATACATTAAATTGATTTTAATAACTAGGGATGCACCGATACCATTTTTTCAGAACCGATCCGATCCCAAAAAATCTGAGTAGGCATGTGACGGTATCAAATTTTCATGTTGCGATTACTTGCTGAAGCTTTTATCACGGTATACGGTATTATCACGATATTGAAATGCCTTGCAAAAAAAAAAAAAAGTGTCATACTATAACAGGTTTAATAACTTTCTTATAACAAAAAGAACAAAACATTTAAATACAATAAAGCAATACACAAAAATGTATAAAGTAAACAAATATTTCAAACAGATTAAAGTGCAAAAGAATTATAAAGAACAATAGGTAACACTAGGGCTGGGCGGTATATTGAGTTTGTACAATATATCGATATATTTTTTAGAGACGATATGGAATGAGGCAATACCGTTTATATCGATATACAGTAGATTGATACGAGCGCATCTGAAAAATAGCGGAGTTCGCAGAGTGAGCTGATGCAGGGAAAGTGCATGATACAATTTGTCTTAAATATGACATGCTTTATATTAAGGGCTTCAAAATAACTGGTAAGATATAGTTAACACGTATAGTTTAAAGCAGCTTGCCCTGTCAGATGCTCTGAGAGATAGGCTACTTGTGCTGACAGACAGATAAATACTTGTGGTGTTTAATGCGTTTGAAATGTGGTGCTTTCCTCAGTGCATAACTTACATTTCACAGGTATATTCTCCATCTGTAAATGTTAGAAAGTCATGCAAATATGTCCATTTTGCTGTCAGGAGAGGACGAGCCTTCTGCATGTGAATCTCCGCTAGAATTCAGGCTTCTGTAAATGAGCGCCGCCACGCACATGCACGGCAAACAGACGGCGCGCAATAGAACAAAAACGCAATAATTCTGACTAAAGTATACATATTTCTAAAATATTTGTTGTTGGACAATAAATGTGCCATATGTGGAATTTTAAACCTACATGTAAGTATATTTTTATTATAGTGACCATTATAAAGGGGTAATATAGGCTAATATGCTTTTGTTTTTATTTTCATTTTTAGTTTAGTGAATTTAAAAACAAAATTATTAATTTTCTTTTTAGATTGTAAACCCCCTTTTTGCACATAATATATTGCATAGCCTACATTACATTCACTGTATTTGTTTATAGCCTTCAATATCAACATTGTTTTTAGGACATCACTGGGCTGGATGTGAAATAAAATTATTATTAAAGATTTTTTTATACAGATTTTTTTTTTAATCCAAATAGAAAAACGTAGAAAATACCGGGATATATACCGTGTATCGCCATTCAACCAAAAAATACAGAGATATGCTTTTTTGGCCATATCGCCCAGCCCTAGGTAACACTTTAGAATAAGGTCTCACTAGTTAACACTTTAGAATAAGGTCTCACTAGTTAATGTTAGTTAATGCATTAACATTAACAGAGCAAATAGCTACATTTTTACAGAAGTTATTATTCTTTGATAACGTCAGTTAAAAAAAAGAAACTGTTAATGTTAGCTCAGGTGCATTAAATACAGTTACAACTTTTGATTTTAATAATGTGTTATTAAATGTTGACATTTACATTTAACTAAGATTAATAAATGCTTTAGAAGTATTTTTCATTGTCAGTTTGTTAACTAATGAATTAACTAGTGGTAAATAATGGAGCCTTATTGTTAAGTGTGTGACTGAACAATAAAGAATCAGAACATATTCAAACAATATCTAGGGCATGTAGTCCAGATTAAAATATAAAAATGTTAAGTTTGAAAATTAAGTCTTAAGTCTTTAAGTATTAAGTATTTGGTTATGTGATGAGCACAGTAGCGAATACAAAAATCTGAATGGCTGTTTGAAACATTTAAATGCTGTTTAGTAGTGCAAGTCTGCTTTGTTTATGAGGGTTACCGGGGAAACCGCTGCATTTCTGCTGTTCCATCAGCGCCATCTGCTGTCAGAGTGTGAATGTGCATTTTCATTCAGCGCGTCTCCATCACTCGTTCAGCCATGCGCGGCTCATGCAAGTTGGGCTAGTTTACATCAGTGCATGCCTCTTTGATGCAGCATACAGCGGTGTTGTTCATTTTAAACGGTTGATGGGTAAAGTATTCATAAAATGCATTCTAAAAATCGGAATAATTCGTTATAAATAATTATTCACTGTATTTTGAAGTGCCCACGATAACAATATCGTGCATGTTCATTATGGTGATATATCGTATTACCGTATACTGGCACCGATACCAATCCGATACCAGCGCAGTTTTGTTTAAAAATTCAATGTAGAATTTCTACACTCACCTAAAGGATTATTAGGAACACCATACTAATACTGTGTTTGACCCCCTTTCGCCTTCAGAACTGCCTTAATTCTACGTGGCATTGATTCAACAAGGTGCTGAAAGCATTCTTTAGAAATGTTGGCCCATATTGATAGGATAGCATCTTGCAGTTGATGGAGATTTGTGGGATGCACATCCAGGGCACGAAGCTCCCGTTCCACCACATCCCAAAGATGCTCTATTGGGTTGAGATCTGGTGACTGTGGGGGCCATTTTAGTACAGTGAACTCATTGTCATGTTCAAGAAACCAATTTGAAAATCCTGCTGGAAGTAGCCATCAGAGGATGGGTACATGGTGGTCATAAAGGGATGGACATGGTCAGAAACAATGCTCAGGTAGGCCGTGGCATTTAAACGATGCCCAATTGGCACTAAGGGGCCTAAAGTGTGCCAAGAAAACATCCCCCACACCATTACACCACCACCACCAGCCTGCACAGTGGTAACAAGGCATGATGGATCCATGTTCTCATTCTGTTTACGCCAAATTCTGACTCTACCATCTGAATGTCTCAACAGAAATCGAGACTCATCAGACCAGGCAACATTTTTCCAGTCTTCAACTGTCCAATTTTGGTGAGCTCGTGCAAATTGTAGCCTCTTTTTCCTATTTGTAGTGGAGATGAGTGGTACCCGGTGGGGTCTTCTGCTGTTGTAGCCCATCCGCCTCAAGGTTGTGCGTGTTGTGGCTTCACAAATGCTTTGCTGCATACCTCGGTTGTAACGAGTGGTTATTTCAGTCAAAGTTGCTCTTCTATCAGCTTGAATCAGTCGGCCCATTCTCCTCTGACCTCTAGCATCAACAAGGCATTTTCGCCCACAGGACTGCTGCATACTGGATGTTTTTCCCTTTTCACACCATTCTTTGTAAACTCTAGAAATGGTTGTGCGTGAAAATCCCAGTAACTGAGCAGATTGTGAAATACTCAGACCGTTGTTCAGATACTCAGAAGATTGTCTTGACCAGGACCACACCCCTAAATGCATTGAACAACTGCCATGTGATTGGTTGATTAGATAATTGCATTAATGAGAAATTGAACAGGTGTTCCTAATAATCCTTTAGGTGAGTGTATACCTCAGTGTGTTGAACTGATAATCACTTTTTTGTGTGTTAAACACAATATACTAAATACAGACAAATTCATTATAAAGAAAAACAAATTAAAAAAATATATATAAAATCACAATCTATGACAAAAATACTACTATAAACTAGATGGTGGATAAACTAGATTAGTGGATAATTCAGCAGCAAAAGTTACTTTAGAAAAATCATGAGCGCACAATAATTGTATAAAATCTAAACATCTAGTGGGAAAAAAAACGTTTAGTGGGGAACAAATAAAAGTGAATAAGTGTAGCACTAAATCTGGTAAAATGTTACACATTGTAAATACATTCATGAAAAACAAGTAAATATATTTACAGAAATAGTGCCTATATACTAAGAAATGAAAAGACATTTTAAATGTATAGCGCAGCTTTTTAATGAGGCAGCAACATATTATAGATAGGGCAGAACAAGAAAGGCTATTAATAATCTTTCATTGCGCAAAAGCATTATAATACGAAAGGCTCCAATAGAGCGGCACAAAGCGCTTATGCGCAACCCGTGCATGCGCTTGAAGCAACATGGAGTCACAGCGCAGCGCTCCGTCCGCATTGAAAAGTTCAAAACACAAAGGGAAGACATATCGATGCGTAGTGTATCTATCAATGCAATATTTTATTAAACCTTTTCTTTTAACAGTTTAAAATTTCAGTTACCGTGCGTGTGAAGAACAATACAATCTCTAGTCCAGTGTTGTGATCTAACAGACACCCGGTAGAAAGTAATACGATTTAGAAACCGCAATAAACTCCAGCAAGATAAAGTCATTTTATGCGAAACCATAGACCGTTATCTACAGATCAAGCATAATAACAGGAAACATTGAATCATCTTGGAGAGAGTTTCATCGTGTTGACTGTCGTAACTGAACGCTGAATGGAGAATGACTGACAGCCGCAGCGGAGGGAAGCATTCACGTGAACTTGAATATATAATATAATATACACTCACCTAAAGGATTATTAGGAACACCTGTTCAATTTCTCATTAATGCAATTATCTAATCAACCAATCACATGGCAGTTGCTTCAATGCATTTAGGGGTGTGGTCCTGGTCAAGACAATCTCCTGAACTCCAAACTGAATGTAAGAATGGGAAAGAAAGGTGATTTAAGCAATTTTGAGCGTGGCATGGTTGTTGGTGCCAGATGGGCCGGTCTGAGTATTTCACAATCTGCTCAGTTACTGGGATTTTCACGCACAACCATTTCTAGAGTTTACAAAGAATGGTGTGAAAAGGGAAAAACATCCAGTATGCGGCAGTCCTGTGGGCGAAAATGCCTTGTTGATGCTAGAGGTCAGAGGAGAATGGGCCGACTGATTCAAGCTGATAGAAGAGCAACTTTGACTGAAATAACCACTCGTTACAACCGAGGTATGCAGCAAAGCATTTGTGAAGCCACAACACGCACAACCTTGAGGCGGATGGGCTACAACAGCAGAAGACCTCACCGGGTACCACTCATCTCCACTACAAATAGGAAAAAGAGGCTACAATTTGCACGAGCTCACCAAAATTGGACAGTTGAAGACTGGAAAAATGTTGCCTGGTCTGATGAGTCTCGATTTCTGTTGAGACATTCAGATGGTAGAGTCAGAATTTGGCGTAAACAGAATGAGAACATGGATCCATCATGCCTTGTTACCACTGTGCAGGCTGGTGGTGGTGGTGTAATGGTGTGGGGGATGTTTTCTTGGCACACTTTAGGCCCCTTAGTGCCAATTGGGCATCGTTTAAATGCCACGGCCTACCTGAGCATTGTTTCTGACCATGTCCATCCCTTTATGACCACCATGTACCCATCCTCTGATGGCTACTTCCAGCAGGATAATGCACCATGTCACAAAGCTCGAATCATTTCAAATTGGTTTCTTGAACATGACAATGAGTTCACTGTACTAAAATGGCCCCCACAGTCACCAGATCTCAACCCAATAGAGCATCTTTGGGATGTGGTGGAACGGGAGCTTCGTGCCCTGGATGTGCATCCCACAAATCTCCATCAACTGCAAGATGCTATCCTATCAATATGGGCCAACATTTCTAAAGAATGCTTTCAGCACCTTGTTGAATCAATGCCACGTAGAATTAAGGCAGTTCTGAAGGCGAAAGGGGGTCAAACACAGTATTAGTATGGTGTTCCTAATAATCCTTTAGGTGAGTGTATAATATCTGTACCTCACATTAAACTATGGAATGGACTCAGAACCCTTAATATAGTGCACGAATGCTTTATAATGTTTCTGTGCCTTTTGTGGGGCACTGGGGCTTAACAATAACACAGAATATTATACGCACAGTATCGGATTTGGATTGGTCCTGTCTGAGCGATAACCGATCCGGCAAATAATGGCGGTATTGATACTGAGTATCGGATCGACACATCCCTATTAATAACTTGAATGCACTTAGCATGAATATATTCACGTAAACACAGTCAGTTATGTTTTAAGTGAAGGTAAACGTAACAGTATAAATGGATCCGTGCATCAGGTCTTAAAGTGACAGCAGCCAAATATACCTGCTGCCAAATTATGAGATAATATTAAAAATACCAATATGGCAGTTTTTCCCCATGGTATCAATGTCAAAATTGTGGCTGAGTGGCTAGTAACAAGCCACAGTGGCTGGTGAGCAAAAAAGTTAATGTCAAGCCCTGTGTGTGTGTGCACGCGTTTAATATACATTTAATCACAGTTCAATTTAAATATACATTTTTAGTGGCACTGGTCACTAAACAACCCCATATTGCTCAACCACTAATTTACACCTGATTGTTCATATGAAGTCATATGACGCTTTTCCACAGTTTTGCCGAACAGTTTCATTTTCCACTGGTAACGCAAGAGTACAAATGATATGAGATGATAATAGCGACTGCGTTATGGAGGATGAGCAGATATTTATTTTAATTTTATTACTAATTTGTGTTTACATTGCTCAAATAGAGCGCTTAGCCAGCTACAGAGAAACTGGTAGCCAGGCAGCACAACAAGTCACCAATTCTGAGTTGCGATGTCACTTCACAGATTCTACCAGCACGGTTCAGCACGATTAGACAACTGCAATGAGAATTCCGGGCCGAGAACGGTTTGTAAACGTGCCGTGCAGAGCCAGGCTCAAGTGGAAACACAACTGGAACCGTTCCTTACGATTCTAGGAACCGTTCGGCCCGGCAGTGGAAAAACAGCTATAGTATGTTTACTGGAGGTTTTCATACCAGATGTGGCGTGGTGTGCATGTGTTCCACTGTGTCCTCTCTGTGCCAGTGTACTCTGATGAAGCGGTTGTTGAGTACTGCCTCTGTGCTCTGCATGGCCCGCTTGGCTTCTTCAGGGGAGGCAAACTGGATCAGCGCCCCCTCTGGGTCATTATTATATGCCACCTGAAACGGAGGAAACATGCCTATAAGCCTTACATATCACAACTGTTGACTTTTAACCAAAGGCTTATTTGAGTTATAGTACCTGGAGATTGACGATGGTGCCAAACTTGCTGAAGTGCTCATTAAGTTTGCTGATGTTGTTGAGTTCAGGAGGAATCTGACGAATGGCCAGTTTGGTGTTTATTAGAGGGTAGGGCACTTTTCTTTGAAAGCCGTGGTGGTTGGGTTTGTTGAAGTTTGGTCTGAGGAGCAAAAGGGACACAGCTCAAAATACATGCACAAGGTAAAAAAAAATAAATAAATAAAAAAGCCTGAAGAGATGCAACAAAATGTACCCTGTGCCAAAAAAATCCTGCTTATTTTATTTGGGTGGATAAACTTCAGATTTGGGCTTAAGCATTTGCAGAGATAGTAGTTTCTTTTTATAGGGAACACTGTACATTTTCAGCAACATGCAATAAAGAGGCTACAGAGGTAAAATATTGGTATATTCAATTCTCACTGGAGATTTAAAAAAACAAAAACAAAAGGAGGAGGAAAAAAAAAAAAAAGAGCATATTTTAAGGTTTTGACTTTGGTCTTCTAATGCTCCAGTTATGGACTGATATTTACATATTAAACAGACGAAGCCAAAAATTCCACCTTGGTTTTATGTCAAATCGTTAATTGTTTAAGTAGATAATGTTTATAAAAACAACTTACTTGTCAAACCAGGGTTTCTTAGCAGGAATCGCTCCATCATGCGGTCCTGCTCCTCTCTTCCTGGAGTCTGACTCTAAAACGATCCGAGCGCTGTTGCTGTTTGACATTTTCTCTGAAAGAATTATACCCACAAAGAGAGAATTTAAAAGATGAGAAAATCTAATAGGAACTTGGCAACAGCTGATTTAAATTCCACAGAAAGAAAATTAAGCAAAAGGTATATTGTATTCATGAAGAGCCGGTTTAGCAGAGAGGCCAGTGCTCACGGTTACCTCTGTGGGGCAGATCCACCTCACCCATGGTCAGACCAATCAGATTGGGCCGCTGAGCGTTGACTCTGTGTCTGTACATGGGCCGCGAGGTCATGCTTGGGGCTTCAGGATTATACACGTCTGGCTCAAATGAGTCTACAGATGAAGAATAACAACAATAAATTAAAAAAAAAAAAAAAAAAATCATCAGCATCTTTATTTATTTTGTATGTACACTACCATCAAAGACTATAGAAGCAAAGGTGGTTCACTCCTATTACTTATGAATGGGAGAAACTACAACGCGCAATATGGCAGAATATGTCCCACCTTCTAAATAAAAGAACCAAAAGCCAGTTGAGCATTAAAAAAGCAACATTTATGGTTCCTGTCAGATTTAATTGTGAGTTCGGCAAGTAGTTTTTGAGACTTCAGGATTCACATGTCTAAATAGATAGGACTTGGTCTTGGATGCCCGAAATAGCTGCCCTGGGTGCATTGCAAATATGGCCACCGAGTGAACAGATTTGACTACCATTTAAAAAAAAAAAAAAAATAAAAAAAATAAAAAAAGTTTTTTTTTTTTCTTAATAAATTCATTTTTACTCAGCAATAATGTTACAAAATATTCCTAATTCAAATGTTGAAATAGCGGTTCTTTTGAACCTTGTTGTGTTTTCCCATCCACTTGTTCATCAACTTATAGTGTTAATCAAGGTTTCTTGCAACAAAACCAGTCATAATTTACATATATCCTCATATATGTCCATGCTCAAGTTATGACAGCCTACATAAACACCTTCAGAGTCAAGCAATCACTGTATTATTGTATTAAACATGACGCATCTATGAGCACTTACCCGAAGTGAACAGGGGTGGTGGAGGCTGGGTGATCGGAGGCCGGATCCCTGACGTGACTATAGTCGGCACAGAGCTTGTCATGGAGTTTGGAGGTGCGTCCATACCAGAGGGCTGCAGGGCAGGAAGAGGAGGAGGAGGACCTGAAAGAGAGAGGAACAGAACATTTATAAAAGACATCCAACATTAAATGGAACCAATTATGGCCTTTTTTCAAAGTCTTGATTTTGTTGTTCAAACAAAATCAACACTTGCTTGAATGTTCAAAAAAGACCTTATTTTTTCATAATAAGTTTAGTTTAAGTCTCTATGAAGCCCCTCCTTCTAAAAAGCACGATGTGCTCTGATTGGTTGGCAGGACCAGTGTGTTGTGATTGGTCAACTGTATTGTGTTTGGGAAATGTCACACCTCTTACCATAACTGTGAGTTTCAACACACTTTATTTGCGTATGCCTTGGGTGGAATTATTTAAATGAGGAATACTGTGACGTGTTCGAAATTGTGTGACGAAAGAAAACTCAAGAGTACAATGGAGGTGTTTCAGGGAGTTCAGAAACAGTGACACTGATATAGAGAATAACTCCCTTTGGAGTGGAGACTAAAGAAAGCCAAAATGTAAAAAGCATAATAGGACCCCTTTAAAGATCAGAGTGAAATGTCTAGACCGGGGTTAATATTTTGGTATCATACGTAAAGCCTTTGGGTGTAATGGGTTATTGTAAAGGTATTCATAATGTATGTTAATGCATTATATCTTTTCATACATTTTTTAAAAGACAAAATGCATTATAATATTTGCAGATTCCTTGTTACATCTGAAATTGGTTGTTTGCAATGTGCTTTAATGAAATATACTTTATAAAGGAATAGAAAATGATTATAAATGTGGTTACAATTATTCATAAGATCATACAATGCATCATTAGGTGCATTAGTAAGCAAGATTAATGCACTGAAATTAATTATAATGCTACTTATACTACATATAATGGCTTCAAATAAAGCGTTACCAATATTTTTTTTTATCATACCTGCTACAGGTGGTAGGCTGGGAGGCATGGTGCCCGGTGGGGGCACAGGTGGCCTGAGGTTCACTGGTGGAGTCAGGAGTGAGTGAGGAGGCGGCAGACCCGGAGGAGGTGGGCCATCCACTCCAGGAAGAGGCGGTGGCTGGAAAGGTAGTATGCTGGGAAGATTAACATCCTCCACCACCACTGGATCACTTCCATGATCGAAAGGACACATGTCTCCTCGCATGCAGAAGCCTTTCTCTGTCAAGACAACCAAATCAGGATGTTACCGACATAAGAAAGATGATTAGTCTGTGAACACTGTTCACTGATTAGGGTGTTAAACATTATATACCATCATAGTCACGACAGCGTTTCCTTGGTGGTCCACCTCTGCCGAAGGGCGTGTGGTCCTGTGGGAATTCTGACCAGCTCTCAGTGGTGTTGTTCCCATGGTGGGTGGGGGCGATGACAGTGATGGTGCTACTGAGGGTGGGCACTGGGAAATGAGCAGAGGAGCTCCCGGGCGTGAGAGGCGTGGCGGTGTAGCCATCGGTGGTCGGGACCTCCTGACGCTCAGGACGATTGTGGTCGTATTTTGACTTTCCAGTGTCTCGCTCTAGAAAAGAAAGAAGAGCATTCAACAGGAGCATGACAAAAAAAGAAAGCTGTAAATGGTTTGAGTAAAGTACAGTTTAAAAGGGGTCAGTTTTCAGCAATAAATTAATACTTACATACAGCAAGGATGTATTAAATTTATCAAAAGTGACAGTAAAGACTTTTATAATGTTACAAAAGATTTCTATTTAAAATAAATGTGGTTCTTTTGAACTTTCTAGTCATCAAAGAATCCTGAAAAGTTTCCACAAATATTTCATATATTTGTGGAAACTTTTCAGGATTCTTTGAATAGAAAGTTTATAAGAACTGCATTTATTTGAAATGGAAATCTTTTTGCAGCATAACTGTTTTCAAAATTGATAAGAAGAAATGTTTCTTGAGCAGCAAATCAGCATATTAGAATGATTTTTGAAGGATCATGTGACTGAAAATTCAGCTCTGATCACAGGAATAAATTACATTTTAAAATAGAAAATAATGATTTTAAATTGTAATATTTCACAATATTTGTGTTTTTAGTGTATTTTTAATTAATAAACGCAGCCTTGATCTGTCAAAAACTTTTAGAATATTTTTGCAATATTTTTGTTATTTAAAAATACTTAAACTGAAATGACTGGTTTTAGTGGTATTTGGTATTTTAAGTAAAAATATACCATGCAGTCTATTAATACAAGTCACAAAATATAAGTCTGTAAGTTTATAGTTTTAGATGGCACATACATAAAGTATTTAACGTCAAGTATACATACAAATTCAAATGACAATAAACCACATCACCAAAGTAAAGTGACGGCACACCTCTGCTTCTGCTCCTAGTGCGACTTCGTGAGCGAGTTCGTGATCTGCTGCGGTCCCGGTCTCTGTCCCGATCTCGTTCTCTGTCTCGGTCACGAGTGCGGTCCTTACTCCAGCTGCGACTACGACTCCGAGTGAAACTGCGACTGCGTTCTCTTCTGCGGTTGTAGCGTTCTCGGTACGAGTCCCTTCTGGGTGGGTTACGGTCATACTCTCGTTTCCTGGAGCGGTCATCTTTCTTGCGGTCATCTATTCTCCTGTAAATTAATTTAAACAGAACAGAAAATCCCAATGAGGTTAGTAAACAAGGCAGCTTAATACATGTGGGTGTGAGTGTGTTGCATTTCGGGAAAGTTAAAAATCAAAACAATGGCTATCTAACGTTAGTCTCACCTGCTGTCTCGGCTGTATCTCGAGCTAGACGGAGGACTGTGGTTTATTCTTCGGGAGAATTTCTTTTCTCTATCCTCATCTCGGTTGGGCTGCTTATGAAAAAAATCAAAATCATTAAACACAAAAGGAAACAGACATATATTCATGACAACAAATTTCACAATAAAACATTTAAAAGTTTGGGGTTTGTAAGAGTTTTTTTGTGTTTTTGAAAGAAGTCTCTAATGCTCACCTAGGCTGCATGTATTAGATCAAAAATACAGTAAAAACTGTAATATTGTGAAGTATTACAATTTAGAATAACTGTTTTCTATTTGAATATATTATAAAATGCAATTTATTCTCGTGATGCAAAGCTGAATTTTCAGCATCATTCCTCAGGTCTTCAGTGTCACATGATCCTTCAGAAATCAATCTAATATGATGATTTACTGTCCCAAGAAACATTTCTTATTATCAATGTTAAAAAAACCAGTTGTGCTGCTTCATACTTTTGTGGAAACTGATTTTCAAGATTTTTCGATTAATAGAAAGTTCAAAAGAACAGCATTTATTTGAAAGAGAAATCTTTTGTATGATTATAAATGTCTTTACTGTCACTTTTGATCAATTTGATGCATCCTTGCTGAATAAACACACAAAACTTACTGACCCCAAACTTTTGAATGGTAGCGTGGCATCGTTCAAAATGACTTTGGTTGTTCTGATCTGTTTATTTTACCTCCTCTCTCTTTGTTTCATCTTTCTCTGTGCGCTGGTGAGTTTCAGTTCTGCTTGTGGAAGTTAGCTGCTCTGGTTGAGGTAGGTAACTCTTTGCATTCACAGCTTCAAAAAGCTTATCCACAAATGTCTGTGTCTCTGAAAACAAAATCAAACGTATATTAACAACATCAGGGGTTCGGTTCTGACAGTGTAGCAATATAAACACAGAAAGAAGTGACATGGAATTGAAGCAGCTGTCAGCAGAATAATGTCAAAGTAACTTCAGATAATTAATAACAACCACCTTGACAGACCAGTTCTTCCCCTTGTTTTAGCAAAAGCCACTTAGCAAACTGCATATCTTCAGAACATTATATTGGATTGTACCTTTCTGGAGAAATACATCCAACTGGTCAATGCATAGTGCTTTCAACTCCTTCTCGGATTTGTCTTTCTTCACCAAGGCAACCACATATTTAGCAAGGGCAGAAGGGTCAGCATCACATCTGCGGGACAGATATATATATATATATATACTTCATTTAGAAGATTCAGCTGCACATAAATAGTGCATAATGCAGTTCTGTCCTTGATATGACAACCTATAATATCTTTACAGAAAAATTAAGTCTTCTGTACAATAGACAACTACCAACTGCTAGTAACTCATAACTACTAAGAAAATCAGGTTCAAGCATTTAGCATTCAAGCATGTAGTTAATACAACTTAACACCAATGTACAAAAAGAGAGTTCCTGAGTCAAAGCATGTCAATTATAGTTTAAGTCGGATAAAACTGACCCCACTGACATTCAGGAAGATTTCAGTATAAATAATTAGCATGCAGCATCACTGTACGAGGCTCATTTTAATGCACAATGCATTAGCAGCAGCATCACTTACATGGGTTCAAGAGTCTTCGAGAGCCATGTCTTCAAGGCATCGAGGTTTTCAATGATCATTTTTCAGGGGAGGGCTGTTTTTCTGCAGCTGTGCCCCTGCGAGAGTGATCAACAACAGTGAGTTTATAGTCTAGTCAGGATATAGTAATGTGTTTGTACTGTCAGGCCTCATTCACTCACTCACTCACCGCCCTCATAAACTCCGGCTGGAATATCACATCTAATTGTACACCAGTCAGGGAAGACAGCCGGAAACTTAGAGCTTAGATGCGGTCTTTAATTTAAGAGTTGGGTGGGGTTGGTTTCTGTGCCGATGCGAACGAACTGTCCGCCACACTTTCAGCTCTTTCTTACTTTCGAGAAATGGCGACTGTTTACTCTCGCAGACAGATCTCGCGAGAGCCCACCGACGCACACGGTCACTTCCAGAGTTTCTTAAAGGGGCCGGGCAGGCAGAATCACATTTGAATCAGATGCTACAGTATATGGAAATATTTCTTTTAACTTTTTTCAACTTTTGTGTTATTTGAATTTATTTCATACATACTACCCAGCATGTCATGTGACTATTAACCGACATCAGAAAACCGTGAACATAATTGTATTATTATTATATTATTTACTTCTTTTTATTATTGACAAATTACTAACTTAAAATCTAAGGGCTTACTTCAGGTAAATATATTACGTCAAAGAGGTTCCGATGACAAAAAAAGTTGCATGTAAATATGAAATGAATTTGTACACTTTAATGTGTTTGAAAGACAAAAGCCTTCCAAAGACACAATAATACATGGTTAAATGAGTCACTGAGTAATAATTCAAATAATAATTAATGTGATCGTCAGGAGTTGATAGCCTATGCAATGTTGAGAAAATACTTCTTAAAAGTTGAATGATTTCTGTAAATGTATTAGCAGTATTTTTTTTATAAAGGAAAATTTAAATGTAGTTTGATTAAGAGCATTTTGAAACGTAATCATAAGTACTTATATATATATATATAGTCCTTATAATCACTTTTATAACAATCAATTATTTTATTTTCTGACAACCTTGTATTGTTCTAATGTTCTTTATTTTTAGGCTACTCATGCTTGTATTATTTTAATTATACGTAAAATATGTTATTAATATCATGTTTTTGTATCAGGTCCCGTTTCACACTAAAATATATTTGTCATATGAGTCATTTATGAAAACAAAATCTAATGATTTGCCACTGTGGCTCATAAATAAAACAATAAATGACAGTGTGAAGATCCACTACAACTCATTCTTGATGTTGTAAGGTTACACAATACATTTTTTTTATTGTATTTTATTAAATTATTAATTAAAACTATTATTCAGTGGAAAAACAACTTAAAAACATCACTGACTTTTTCAACAGGACTTTAATGATAAATCTTCACGTATAACAAAGCATTTTCTCTGTACAGATCAAGGAGACATTTAAAACAATCTCTTACAATTTGTCGTACCTGGAAAGTGCAAAACAAATACAATTCATAGACCGAAATAAAATTCATGCTGTACATTTCATACTGGATTCATAAATAAGCACAGATATACACACATATCCATTACTGACGGCTAAAATAAAAGCAGCTCAGTAAGTCACGGGTCTGACATGACGGACAAGTCACTGCTGAAGTTTGTCTGGCTGTCCACAGGGGTCACGAAAGGTCATGCTATAGAGTTTGGATCATGGAGTCTAATATCCATGACGAAAGAGAATAAAAAGGCACTCCATTCGTTTAAAGGAAGAAAAACACATATACATATAAAAAGATATGTGAATGAAAACAGCCACCTTGGGAATCTCCGATTTAAAAATAAGACAATGAGAATCTAAGAAAAGCAGGATTTAAAAAAGAATAAATGCAAAGAAATCAAAGCATCAATTTAGATCTCTTGCTATAATTATATGAGAAACCAGCAGATGCAGGGAGCACTTTGTGACAGGAAATAAAACAAACATAACATCCCGATTTAGACTTCAAATCTAAACTTCAGCACCATTGCAAACTAAAGCACATATATGGAAGAACATACAACACACACCAAACAAAGCGGACATCCTGATAAAGACATCTGCATTTTGGTATTAGTATCTTCATTAATATCTTCATATTATTGATCACTTACAAGTTTCAAAACAACCGTCCTTTAATAAAGGAATGAATTGTGTCACTCACAAAGACATTAGTGTAAAAAAACGAAAACTGTCCTTTCAAAAAACACCATGGTAAAGATAGCTTCCACCAAAATACCAGTTATTATCACAATGTAAATATAGTAATTTTGGTATTAACAAATGTAAAAGGCTTCTCAAAGCATCTTACACTTCATACTGTTTTACCATTGTGACTATAATTAACTAAGGCATTTTGCCAGAATCTATGGTTACTATGGTATATTTTTGTAAGGGAAACAAAAACACATGTACACACATAGTACGCTGAAGAAATAAAAACTGCATATGGAGGAGCAAGAATTCAGACGTCAATCAGTAACTGAATTCTCTAGAAGGCCTGGAAGTTTACCTGCATAGTAAACGAAGACTGCATGGCTTAGAAATATAAAAGAGGAGAAACAGCGTCTCACCTGACTATCTGATTATGCGGCATTGGTTCTTGCTGTCCCGTGGGATACAAGTACCCCCGCTCCCCTATGTAATGCTCGGTTTGGATACTAGGAAGACTGCGGAGCATGGATTAGCCAGTGGAATGCTTCAATAAGCCTCATCAGAGGGACAAACCGTATTGCTTACTATCTCAAAGCCCTTCGAACTTTTCCAACGTTGTATTTGTAGTGTTTTATCCCATAAAAAGTAACTGCAGAGGCAACAAATCAAACTGTAGTACTGCATGTACATCCACAACACATTTAAATGAAATCTTGCATTCTTCATTGAAATAACAACATCGCGATTCAAGTAATGAATGACAACATTCAACAGTTATGCACAAAAAATAAAAATAAAAATCAACCTTAGCACTCCACACGTCAGTTTTGTTATAAAATGAAGCCGTGAATGATGTGTTGGTCTATTGGAACAGAATATGGCATACGTATTGTGAATTATACTGTCAATTATCGTCAACTTGTCGAGGTCTGTGCCAAAGCAAGACTGTGCAAATAAATAATGCCTGTGTCCACTGATAAAACAATCAAAAAACATCCAAAAGCTACGCAAGATCACCTATGAAAGGCCACTGACACTAAATGAATAAATGGACACGTACTACAAAACCACATAAAATGCATATGTGAACGTAGACATGGAAGAGACAAAAACATATGGTTGATGTTAACTGTGTGGTAATAATGATATGTGGGCGTGGTGGAAAACGACAGAGGGCAGGGTCAGGAGGGTCAACATTAGGGTTTTCACAGAATTCAGACACATATAGTTAGATGGTGCCTGCACCCGTCCAACTACACGTTTACACCAACACATACGACATGTACACGGGAACACGCATACGTTTGGCTCAACACACACACATTTGCATACAGGTGCTAAAAAAGTCCTTCTTATTGTTTCAGAGAGAGGAGAGCCATCCTCCAAACTGAAACAATGGATTTGGGTGATTGACAGGGCAGTGGGCCAATCAGGCAGGAAGGCTGTGATTTAGGGGGTGGGGTCAGGGCTGCTCTTGGGTGTGATACTCTGTTTCTCCAGACGAGATCTGAGTGAGACGCTTACTGGAGCCCCAGAGTTTCCTCGTAATCTGGCCAGAACGCATCTGAGGAACGGAGAGGAGAGGAGAGGAGAGGAGAGGAAAGGAGAGGGCAGTGAAGGATAAAAGGAAAGAGGAGGTGAACAGTGGGAAAAAAAGATGATTGATGAGTGCATGTGAGATCATCTGTGTTGGATTCACTTTGAGGTTAGTGCAAAATCAAAAGGTACATTTCAAGTGAGGTAACTCAAAAAAGATGAGATAAGGAAATGATAATTCTATGTACTGACTATGTATGTATACAAACCCAAAGGCCAGAAATACACTCTATGCAAGTACGCAAACACAGACGGAAATGCTTTGCGAATGAGTTTCAAGCGCATGGTCCTGTTGCACATACTTGAAATCAGTGTTTTCCATTTTTTTGCCTGAGGCCTTAACTAACCTAAGTCAAATGATGTGTGATAATTTAAGGAAATAGATATAAATATGTCAAGTGTGATCAACTTTAACTTGCTAAGAACGATCCTCTACAAGCTTGTTTCACTATGAAAAAAAGTGACCATAGAAGATTATATTAATGTCCGTTATAGCACCCCTTGTGGAAATGCTGAGAACGGCAAACAAATTTCATTTTAGAAATCACTGATGTGTGAAATCAAGCTTACGTAGATAGAAGCGTCTGTGTTTATGTACTGATGTAGAGTATGTTTCAGGCTGTATTCTCCGATCAAAACATATTAATTCATCTAAAGCAGAAACCCAAATGCTGCTATTCAAGCTACTGATATTAAAGAGGAAATCCTTGAGAACGCTTTGCATTGTTTGAAATATTAAAAAAAATAGCTTCAGTGTTTGGCATGATTACCTGCACATTCAATCACATCGAAAAATGTCCATAAAGAAGAAAAAAAAAACCCATCAAAATCCTCCTCTAATGATTTTACAGTTTTTAAATTATTCTACAATTAGCATGACACTACGAGTTATTTATTATTACTACTACAGTTAGCATTGTTAGTAGTATCATCTCTGGTTAGATTACAACTCCAACTGCTAATAGAAAACTAAGTAAACAACATTTAAACAATTACCACTGATTATACAACAAATGCTCAAGTTAAAAATCCTTGGCAACGGTTTCAAAGCATGTTTTTTTTTTTACGATAACATGTTTGTGTGTGTATTCTTTGTTATGTTTATGTGATTTGGGGATGAAATGTCCTCAGATGTTAGCTAAATCTGACTACTATTTTTGGGAAAGTCTTTTAAAAAAATAAATGAGTAATAAATATTAAATTATTATTTTTTTATTTTAGGGGAAGATTTATGGTTTTGGGTTCAGATTAGTCTGTAGTCCCCATTTAGATGGCTAGGTAAACATGTGTACTTAATGTATCTGAACTTGACACCCGCTAAGTGTGTGAGTGTGTGTATTTCTCTTAGATGACGTCAGGGCTGAACGTGTTCTGGTCTCTGAGATGCAGCAGGCGTGCGGGTGATCGCACCCGCAGTGTGTTCATGAGAGGTGAGCCCTCCATCCTCTGGGTGATGTAGTTCCTGAAGGAGTTTTTTACCTCTGCCGGTTTCCCGACGCCCACCACGATCAGCTTGCCATCATTGAGTCCCACCAGCATGTGAGATTGTTCCTTGGTCACAGACACGCTCCGGATTGGCACCCGCATCGCCATCGGCGACACACACAGAGTCAGGCTGCCATTGTAAGCAGGAGAAAGGGCATGTTATGATCATGTTAAAAACGATCTGATAAGAACCATAAAACACAATGGTGGTTGTCAGGCCATTGCTATGTAGTTGCTAGGGCATTCCTGCAGTTAAAGGAGTGCAAAAGTGCAAGAGCCAAGTAAAAATCCTATTACTTTTCTCCATAGGGGAAATTATTTTTAATGATAACTTATAAACCGTTAAATACAGACCTACTGTGAGCTACAAGGTTGTAAATCAGTGGTACAGTGGGGAGAACAAGTATTTGATACACTGGCGATTTTGCAGGTTTTCCTACTTACAAAGCAGGTAGAGGTCTGTAATTTTTATCATAGGTACACTTCAACTGTGAGAGACGGAAAATCCAGAAAATCACATTGTATGATTTTTAAATAATTAATTTGCATTTTATTGCATGACATAAGTATTTGATCACCTACCAACCAGTAAGAATTCCAGCTTTCACAGACCTGTTAGTTTTTCTTTAAGAAGCCCTCCTGTTCTCCACTCATTACCTGTATTAACTGCACCTGTTTGAACTCGTTACCTGTATAAAAGACACCTGTCCACACACTCAATCAAACAGACTCCAACCTCTCCACAATGGCCAAGACCAGGGAGCTGTGTAAGGACATCAGGGATAAAACTGTAGACCTGCACAAGGCTGGGATGGGCTACAGGACAATAGGCAAGCAGCTTGGTGAGAAGGCAACAACTGTTGGCGCAATTATTAGAAAATGGAAGAAGTTCAAGATGACGGTCAATCTCCCTCGGTCTGGGGCACCATGCAAGATCTCACCTCGTGGGGCATCAACGATCATGAGGAAGGTGAGGGATCAGCCCAGAACTACAAGGCAGGACCTGGTCAATGACCTGAAGAGAGCTGGGACCACAGTCTCAAAGAAAACCATTAGTAACACACTACGCCATCATGGATTAAAATCCTGCAGCGCACGCAAGGTCCCCCTGCTCAAGCCAGCGCATGTCCAGGCCCGTCTGAAGTTTGCCAGTGACCATCTGGATGATCCAGAGGAGGAATGGGAGAAGGTCATATGGTCTGATGAGACAAAAATAGAGCTTTTTGGTCTAAACTCCACTCGCCGTGTTTGGAGGAAGAAGTATGAGTACAACCCCAAGAACACCATCCCAACCGTGAAGCATGGAGGTGGAAACATCATTCTTTGGGGATGCTTTTCTGCAAAGGGGACAGGACGACTGCACCGTATTGAGGGGAGGATGGATGGGGCTATGTATCGCAAGATCTTGGCCAACAACCTCCTTCCCTCAGTAAGAGCACTGAAGATGGGTCGTGGCTGGGTCTTCCAGCATGACAACGACCCGAAACACACAGCCAGGGCAACTAAGGAGTGGCTCCGTAAGAAGCATCTCAAGGTCCTGGAGTGGCCTAGCCAGTCTCCAGACCTGAACCCAATAGAAAATCTTTGGAGGGAGCTAAAAGTCCGTATTGCCCAGCGACAGCCCCGAAACCTGAAGGATCTGGAGAAGGTCAAAATCCCTGCTGCAGTGTGTGCAAACCTGGTCAAGAACTACAGGAAACGTATGATAATTGCAAATTATCTCTGTAATTGCAAACAAAGGTTTCTGTACCAAATATTAAGTTCTGCTTTTCTGATGTATCAAATACTTATGTCATGCAATAAAATGCAAATGAATTATTTAAAAATCATACAATGTGATTTTCTGGATTTTTGTTTTAGATTCCGTCACTCACAGTTGAAGTGTACCTATGATAAAAATTACAGACTTCTACATGCTTTGTAAGTGGACAAACCTGCAAAATCGGCAGTGTATCAAATACTTGTTCTCCCCACTGTATATGCTTTTGTTAAAGCCATCTATCTGCATTATTATAACTTAAGTAATCGGTTTAACATTGGACTTTCCATTAAGTACACAGTCTTGTACTTCTGTCTTTTTGTCCGATTTTCAAATACTTGTTTGCTTCAAATCAAAGTTTGTAACGTTGTGATTGACCTCGTAGCTGATTGGTTTCGGTTAGGCCTTGAACTTTGGTTTAACTCTTTAATGAAGATTTTTTAAAAATCCCAATGGGAAAAATGAATGGAAAAAATACTGCATCAAGGCCGCTAAAAAGTGTGTGGGCACTTTTGCATTATATAGGTCCTCTATCTAAGTCAAAAATCCCCACGTCTCTATGATATTCTGCTCTCTAGATAAGACTCAGTTACATCCTGCATTGCAAGAGTCTTTTTTCAAACATTTTATCATTCTGCAGGCAAAAACTGTAATGATGACAGTTAGAGCTGTCACGAATTCTAAATTCAATTTGAGTATTCGATTTAAAAAAAAATCCTTGATTGCAATTTACCTATGTTGAGTAACCGGCAAAATACCGGAAGTGGCACATTCCATGAACAAGAATCCATGAACCGCATTATTAGACCGTTTTCTAAGGCTTAAAACCATTTGAAAACACATGCGTGTTGGTTACACGTGTGTCTCATATGGTGTGAGTTTTTAGTTGCTTGTAATGTTCATCTGTGAATGCAATGTGCGCCATTTCATCAGATTTATAACTTAAATAATTTATAAACCTACGGCAACACAGGAGAATACATCAATATGTTTCTAAATATGCAAACTCTTCATCACGATTTCAAAATAAAAGTTTAAACCTTCGCTCTGAGTTTGCATGTTTTGATGTCCACATGTTCTTGTTCAAGAAATTACAGTGGCTGTAGCATTTCTATCATAAAGAAGTGGCCAAATATTAAAGATTACATGGACATTTTAATTAAATGTTTGGCCAGTTTTAAACAAGGATTTAATCTGCTGTAAAGTGTAACAACACCAGGGCGTTGGCGCTCTCTGCAGGCATTTTTTATAATACATATTTTACATAAGATGATTGTTTATATTATGTATATTATGCATTTTAACAGTGTTGTTCTATAAAACCATATGATTACTTGCTTTTGATACTTTATTTGAACCTAATGTTATTGCCTCATTGTTATTACATATGTATTTTAAGTCATTTTAAAGGCTTAGGTCGTTGCTTTGGTCGATTTTTATATTACCACAACATTTTTAGAGTACTCGATTAATAGTCAAAATAATCGACCGATTACCAAAATAATCGTTAGTGACAGCCCTAAGAGACATTACTTTCTGGTTTCAGGGAATTTAACTGCTAAAACTGCTTGGTTTCAGAAAGCTGATGCTTGTTTAAGTTCACCTGTACAGATCTCTGACAGACAGGAAACCCTGCTCGCTGCCGATGACAACATGTTCTCCTGAAACACACATGTCTGTCACCTGCTCCTTCAGAGGAGCGCTGCACAGATGCTTCCCGTTCACAGAGTACAGGTGCAGGGCGTTCTTATCCTGCAAACACGAAACACAGAGAGGATCGGTTTACATGGGCACAAAAATATGTGCGGAGAGAAGAAAAACTGAACTGTGTTTGATACCTTCAGTGTGGCTTTGCCCTCTATGCAGGTGTGCACCACTAGATGTCCCTCCGAGGACACAGCCAGGTGCATGATGGACATGGGCAGAGAGCTCTCACATGGCGGCCGCAGAGAGCGCATGTATTGACCCCTCCGAACAGTGTGAATCATCACGGTTCCATCCTGTGACACACAAATGCCTTAATTTTTATGGTTCTACATTGAAATCCACTTTTCTGCCCAAAAAATCTGACACTTTCTCTAACTCTTAAGATGGATTCACTGCAGTACTTTCTGGAATTATATATGTACAGTAAATGAGCTCTGTAATGATTGGTTAACACAATGCCACTGTTGATGTCAAGTTGCTGAATCGTGAATAGGTGTGAGAAGTAAAAGTCGCTGCGTCCCAATTCATGTATCAATCCTAAATAGTTTTAGAAAATAGAATTATTGTCTCAAATCATAGTATGTTAAAATGAGTATTTCACTAGCTGCGTTTACATGGACCCTAATCCGATCGTAACCAGACTAGTAGCACAATCGGAACAAAATAAGTCACATGTAACCACGTCAATCGGAATTAATTGGCCAGATCTGATTAAAATTTCATTTGGATTTTAAGGGGTGGTTTATTCCTTTTGTAATCCGATTGAGAGGGCACATAAACACTTGATCGGATTGAAAACCAAAACTGAAAGTACTGCGCATGTGCAATGACGTAGAAATAGCGTAATGACGTATGATGCGTGAAACGAGCTGTTCTTCCTGTTGAATAAAGTGCCATAAATGATTGTCCTGTCATTCTAAAATTTTCTTTCCACTCATCGTCTGTATAGTGGAGCAGGACAACGTCCCACCAGTCCTGGTTTATCCTCAGACGCCTTGTTTTGGGCGTGGGAATGGGTGTTTTTACTGTTTGATAAATACAAGCAGCTCGGCATAACCGTTCATGTGCTCGTCGTCGCCTAATTAGGATCCGAAATAGATAAAAAGTCTGCTTTTTAAAACAAAGAAAAGGAGGATGGTTAGTATGCAACAACAGCGGGAAACTGTATATTCATGCAGCGTGCGCATGTCAAAAGATTAAATCCGATCAGAAGCTTGTGACATATAAACGATTACATCAACCAGATCACTTTATTTAGCGTTCATGTAAACACTACGTTTGGATTCATCAATCGAAATGAATTAATTCAGATTGAAGCAAAAAATGTCCATGTAAACGTAGCTATTAATACCCGTATGGTCTACTACAGTATTTCTGGTTAGAATCTGAAGTGCTGATCCATGCACACTCTAGCAGCTAATACTGCCCACAACCCATTGCGCGTTGGATGAAGATTCGATTAGAACTACAATTTTATCCACATTATATTTCATCTGCAACAGCATTGTGAACTTTCATAAAGATACGTTTGGTCATTAACTTTTAAATGCATCATTATGCAAACACATGAGGAGAGTCTCTGCATGAAAGACCCTCGACTGGCAGATCAACGTGCTACTGCTTTTCTCTCTGATATGATAGGAAATTAAATTGAATATGGAGGATTTTAACTGTGACGAGATGATTGACTAGGCAGTTTAAACTATGACAGGATGCATGTAACTAATCGTCCGTTAAAAACATGCAATTATGATGTAGTAGTTTGTCCGAAAGCTTGCCTACTCTTCCGCTACATACTCAAAAGTTTGTAATTTTCTTCACAAAAACAGCACATACATTTAGGGCATAGTAACAGTAGGCAAATTGGGACGCATCAAGTGTTTTTGAGTGACTGTGTGAGAGACGAGTCTCACCCTTGATCCAGAGACCGCCATATCCAGCTCTGTACTGATAGACACACTCACAACTTCATCTGTGTGTCCGTACAGTACCTGCACTGGCTTAGAGGACAGACCAACTGGAGCACCTCCCTACACACACACACACACACACACACACACACACACACACACACACACACACACACACACACACACACACACACACACACACACACACACACACACACACACACACAAGAAGTTAAACAAAGTCCCACTGCAGTAGAAATACATACTCTCCTTTATATGAGCAGAGAACAAAAATGTTATTCATTATATTTAACACAAGTGAGCAAGCAGTTTTCAAAAGAACCTTTTCAATTAGAGGAAGGAAAAAACGAAGAAACTCCTGGAATATTGATTAAAAATGGCCAATTTGCCAATTTGTCTAAGAAACATCATGGCAACATCCACTCAAACTATTATTTAAAATTCATCTCTACAGTATGTTAACTTACTTGTGCTATTATGATATATGTATCACGATTTCCACCAACATTTTAAGCAGCACAACTGTTTTCAACATCAATAATAATAAGAAATGTTTCTTGAGCAGCATATTAGCATATTAGAATGATTTCTGAAGAATCATGTGACACTGAAGACTGGAGTAATGATGCTGAAAATTCAGCTTTGATCACAGGAATAAATTACATTTTGCAATATATTCACATAGAAAACAGTTATTTTAAATTGTAAAATGATTTCACAATATTAGTTTTAGAGTATTTTTGATCAAATAGATGCAGCCTTGGTTGAATTTTTACAATTTTATACATTAAAGACATATGATTGGGGTATGAAAATGTACTTCATATTTAGGAATGAACCACAACTGATCAGGTGTGTTTTCCAACAGAACAGAACGCACCTGCTGTAGCACCTGCCACACCATACAGGTGGTGTCTCTGGAGCCAGAGATCAGGTGAATCCCAAAGTGATCTGTGGCCAGGCACGTTATGATGTCTGCCGAGACAGAAACATATAGACACAAACATACACAAGTTAGCAGAACTGTTTCCTGCAACTCAATGTTAAAGTGAGAACATGCAATCAGCATACAAATTGCGTGTATTCATGAGATAAAAACAAAGACAGGCAGAAAGAAAGAGAGGAAAAAGAGGAAGGTCAAGAGAAGCAGAGAGAGTTTACATTACCCATGTGGCGGATATGTTGCCCGACTGTTTTGCCCTTGACAAGTGACGTCACTCTCAGGCTGTTGTCCCAGTGGCCTCCACTGAAGAGCAACTTCCCGTCATGAGACACAACAAACAGATGAGCTGTGACTTCAACTCCGGGAGAGAATGGCCCTGATAGAAACCTCTGAGTCCTACAGAGGGAGAAAGAGTGTGCTTGTTGATGTGTCGTTTATTTTAAAGGAAGTGTAGGGCAGCTACAAACAGGATGTGAGACGTTAACCACCAGAGAGACTCACTTTGGACTGGCTACGGTGGGGTCTTTGAGGAAGGTGAAATAGTTGGATATGTTCTTGTCGTAGGGCAGCCAGCCATGAGTTCCCATCAAGCAGTTGTGGCTCAGCGTTACCTTGATGACCAAAATGATGAGAGTATTAAACATTTTATAATAACCAGAAACCTCAGAGGGCATTAAAGACAACGTGGAACAGTATTTGCAATGCATTTATGTATAATTTAGGGATTATGTACAGTCATGATGGCCATTTTTGTAAAATGAACACTGTTGGGGTGATTAGGACTCCAACAGTACATAGAAAAGTATATAAAATAATATTTATATAAATATTAAAAATATAAAATCAATTTGACTCAAATCTTTTTATTTATACATTTTAATATGTATATATTTTATTACAATGTGCACTGATACATTGTCCACAATGAGACAGGAACATTAATAAAAAAAAGTATGTTAGTGTGATCAGACAGTACATTATCTCACTTATCAAATCATTTTAATTAATTAATTAATTTATTTGTTTAAAATAATCTGAGTGAAAATTATTTCATATATTTTTATATTTATATAAACATTATTATTGTATATCATTTATATTTATATAAACATTATTATTGTATATCACTTTATATTTATATAAACATTATTATTGTATATCACTTTATATTTATATAAACATTATTATTGTATATCACTTTATATTTATATATTTTTACAATTTGCACCAATAAATTGTGCAACGATAACATGATTGAAAAAAATATTGCATGTTAGGGTGACAGAACAGTACCTCACTTATCACCACATAAATAAACTTAAATAATTATATATAATTTTTTTTTATTTTACCCCCATTTTTCATGAGCTGAACTCAGAGATCTAAGACTTTTTCTATGTACACAAAAGGCCTATTTCTCTCAAATTTTGTTCACAAATCTGTCTAAATCTGTGTTAGTGAACACTTCTCCTTTGCCGAGATAATCCATCCACCTCACAGGTGTGGCATATCAAGATGCTGATTAGACAGCATGATTATTGCACAGGTGTGCCTTAGGCTGGCCACAATAAAAGGCCACTCTAAAATGTGCAGTTTTATCACACAGCACAATGCCACATATGTTGCAAGTTTTGAGGGAGCGTGCAATTGGCATGCTGACTGCAGGAATGTCCACCAGAGCTGTTTCCTGTGAATTGAATGTTCATTTCTCTACCATAAGCAGTCTCCAAAGGCGTTTCAGAGAATTTGGCAGTACATCCAACCGGCCTCACAACCGCAGACCACGTGTAACCACACCAGCCCAGGACCTCCACATCCAGCATCTTCACCTCCAAGATCATCTGAGACCAGCCACCCGGACAGCTGCTGCAACAATCGGTTTGCATAACCAAAGAATTTCTGCACAAACTGTCAGAAACCGTCTCATCGGGGTCTCGACCTGACTGCAGTTCGTCGTCATAACCAACTTGAGTGGGCAAATGATCACATTCGATGGCGTCTGGCACTTTGGAGAGGTGTTCTCTTCACGGATGAATCCCGGTTTTCACTGTACAGGACAGATGGCAGACAGCGTGTATGGCGTCGTGTGAGTGAGCGGTTTGCTGATGTCAACGTTGTGGATTGAGTGGCCCATGGTGGCAGTGGGGTTATGGTATGGGCAGGCGTATGTTATGGACAACGAACACAGGTGCATTTTATTGATGGCATTTTGAATGCACAGAGATACCGTGACGAGATCCTGAGGCCCATTGTTGTGCCATTCATCCACGACCATCACCTCATGTTGCAGCATGATAATACACGGCCCCATGTTGCAAGGATCTGTACACAATTCCTGGAAGCTGAAAACATCCGAGTTCTTGCATGGCCAGCATACTCACCGGACATGTCACCCATTGAGCATGTTTGGGATGCTCTGGATCGGCGTATACGACAGCGTGTTCCAGTTCCTGCCAATATCCAGCAACTTCACACAGCCATTGAAGAGGAGTGGAAAAAACATTCCACAGGCCACAATCAACAACCTGATCAAATCTATGCGAAGGAGATGTGTTGCACTGCGTGAGGCAAATGGTGGTCACACCAGATACTGACTGGTTTTCGGACACATCTCCTTCGCATAGAGTTGATCAGGTTGTTGATTGTGGCCTGTGGAATGTTTTTTCCACTCCTCTTCAATGGCTGTGTGAAGTTGCTGGATATTGGCTGTCGTATACGCCGATCCAGAGCATACAGTAAAACTGCACATTTTAGAGTGGCCTTTTATTGTGGCCAGCCTAAGGCACACCTGTGCAATAATCATGCTGTCTAATCAGCATCTTGATATGCCACACCTGTGAGGTGGATGGATTATCTCGGCAAAGGAGAAGTGCTCACTAACAGATTAGACAGATTTGTGAACAATATTTGAGAGAAATAGGCCTTTTGTGTACATAGAAAAAGTCTTAGATCTTTGAGTTCAGCTCATGAAAAATGGGGGCAAAAACAAAAGTGTTGCGTTTATAATTTTGTTCAGTGTATATATATATATATATATATATATATATATATATATATATATATATATACACACACACACAAATACTGTATGTGTGTGTGTGTGTGTATTACTACATGGACTGATTAAATGTGCACATTAAGACAAGGGTCCTTATTAATAAAAAAAAAAAAATAAAAAAAAATAATAATAATAATAATAATAATAGGGTCAATTCTGATGTTACAATATGTTTCTTTAAACCTGTCTGTAAGACGTGGCTAATGAAGCCCAGACTTACCAGAGTATCTGGACTCCCCTGCGAGATAAATGAATGTGATTGGTTCTTAGGGACAACAGCTTTAACCAGTGGCACATTATCACTGATGCCCTAAAACACAGTGATGGAACACAGAGATGAAAATCAGTTCACAGCTGTCATTCAACAGAACAACACATAAATAAAAGGACTGCCAATTCAGTCACCTCAATGAAGAATGATTTGAGTTCAGTGAGGTGCTCAAAAATGTTGAGAGGACAGGAGTCCAGACGAGTTCTCCTCTTCTCCAGCTCCTCCAGAGAGAGACGCATGGGATGGGGCTCCTGAATGCACATTAACACAGAGCAGCTTACAAACCAACAAATGTGCCGTCATGTTTATGTCATCTGTACACTAGTGCTATGCATTTAACATTCAAAAATGAAAATTCTGTCATTATTTACTCACAAATCAAGTTTAAAACAAAGTGAGGGTGAGTAAATTACATTTTTTTTGTGTGAACTAGTTCTTTAAAGATGCTGCAAATACAGTACGATGCATATAATACAGTATGTTCTGATCTCTATCTGAGCATCTAATAACACTGCCTGCATGTTTGAAGAAGCATCAGTATGTCGTACCTTCAGTAACTGGCACGGTGTCTGTCCAAAGTTACTGATCATGCCTTCTAGAGCCTTCCTCTCCTTCTCATCTGTGATGGCGTCCAGATCAACAGCCCCTAAAACAACCAGAGACATTTTGCTGTCTCATTTTGCTGCATTTAATTGTTGCACTATATTAATTATATTTGCACTATAAACGTAAGTGATAATTTGCAGTCATTATCGCAAAATAGACACCAACAGGTTGATCAGGACCCTGATGTGACACTGACAAGTTTTATTTCACCCTAAAGGATTTTATTTTTGTGAAAATGACAGGCTGACAATACATGTTTTGGTTATTACATGGCTACTTACCAAATAAATAAATGAATTAATAAGTGTGCATAAAATATTGATACATTTTAAAAAATAATTTCATTATGTGAGAAGAAAGAGACAAAAAAGACATGAAACTAGCACAGCGATGTATGAAATTATATATATATATATATATATATATATATATATATATATATATACACACACACACACACACACACACACACACACACACAGTGCATCCGGAAAGTATTCACAGCACTTCACTTTTTCCACATTTTGTTATGTTACAGCCTTATTCCAAAATGGATTAAATTCATTATTTTCCTCAAAATTCTACAAACAATACCCCATAATGACAACGTGAAAGAAGTTTGTTTGAAATCTTTGCAAATTTATTAAAAATAAAAAATTAAAAAAAATTCACATGTACAGAAGTATTCACAGTCTTTGCCATGACACTCAAAATTGAGCTCGGGTACATCCTGTTTCCACTGATCATCCTTGAGATGTTTCTACAACTTGATTGGAGTCCACCTGTGGTAAATTCAGTTGATTGGACATGATTTGGAAAGGCACACACCTGTCTATATAAGGCCCCACAGTTAACAGTGCATGTCAGAGCACAAACCAAGCCATGAAGTCCAAGGAATTGTCTGTAGACCTCTGAGACAGGATTGTATCGAGGCACAGATCTGGGGAAGGGTACAGAAAAATTCTGCAGCATTGAAGGTCCCAATGAGCACAGTGGCCTCCATCATCCGTAAACGGAAGAAGTTTGAAAACACCAGGACTCTTCCTAGAGCTGGAGGCCCGGCTAAACTGAGCAATCGGGGTAGAAGGGCCTTAGTCAGGGAGGTGGCTAGGAACCCGATGGTTACTCTGACAGAGCTCCAGCGTTTCTCTGTGAAGAGAGGAGAACCTTCCAGAAGAACAACCATCTCTGCAGCACTCCACCAGTCAGGCCTGTATGGTAGACGGCACATGACAGCCCGCCTGGAGTTTGCCAAAAGGCACCTGAAGGACTCTCAGACCATGAGAAACTAAATTCTCTGGTCTGATGAAACAAAGATTGAACTTGGCCTGAATAGCACGCGTCATGTCTGGAGCAAACCAGGCACCGCTCATCACCTGGACAATACCATCCCAGCAGTGAAGCATGGTGGTGGCAGCATCATGCTGTGAGGATGTTTTTCAGCGGCAGGAGCTGGGAGACTAGTCAGGATCGAGGGAAAGATGAATGCAGCAATGTACAGAGACATCCTTGATGAAAACCTGCTCCAGAGCGCTCTGGACCTCAGACTGGGGTGAAGGTTCATCTTCCAACAGGACAACGACCCTAAGCACACAGCCAAGATAACAAAGGAGTGGCTACGAGACAACTCTGTGAATTTCCTTGAGTGGCCCAGCCAGAGCCCAGACTTGAACCCGATTGAACATCTCTGGAGAGATCTGAAAACGGCTGTG
Organism: Coreius guichenoti; assembly: GCA_039654105.1. Lineage (NCBI taxonomy): Eukaryota > Metazoa > Chordata > Actinopteri > Cypriniformes > Gobionidae > Coreius > Coreius guichenoti. Next base: position 6,750,092 of record CM077180.1, on the reverse strand, counting down.
CACCGATGCTCCCCATCCAACCTGATGGAGCTTGAGAGGTCCTGCAAAGAGGAATGTGAGAAACTGCCCAAAAATAGGTGTGCCAAGCTTGTAGCATCATACTCAAAAAGACTTGAGGCTGTAATTGGTGCCAAAGGTGCTTCAACAAAGTATCGAGCAAAGGCTGTGAATACTTATGTACCTGTGATTTTATTCCGTTTTTTATTTTTAATAAATTTGCAAAGATTTCAAACAAACTTCTTTCATGTTGTCATTATGGGGTATTGTTTGTAGAATTTTAAGGAAAATAATTAATTTAATCCATTTTGGAATAAGGCTGTAACATAACAAAATGTGGAAAAAGTGAAGCACTGTGAATACTTTCCAGATGCACTGTAAAATATATATATGTGTGTGTATTGTATATTTTACATATATCTGTTCACCAACATCGTAAACATCGCAACATCAAGCACAGTAATTGTGGTATTTGTACCTAAACAATGCCTTATTATCATGGCTAGATCAATGCAACTACGGTTTCTATTAAAAACAGTTTTTGCAGTGGAAATGGTTTTATTAAATGGTTTAAACACATTTAATAAACTGTAGCTGTAATAAAATTAAGTCTGTCATAAAATAAAATTACAACATATGCACTAAAATGCCACAGTTAATAGTTAATGAGCATGTTTTCATGCACACTAATACACTGATAACTACCAAAACTCAGTTTATTGAAATAACTCGGTTTACCGGTTTACATGCAAATGAATAACCTGGCAATGCAAGTAAACCGTATTTACAAGACTGTATTAAAAAAAATAGGTTATTCCCTGGTGGTGACATCAAAACGTATGCATCAGTGTATTTCACTCAGAATATTCTGTTTATTATCCGAGTTGTGATGTTAAATAAAGCATTAAAAACCCCAGAGTATTTCAAAATGTCAGCGGGACTCATTCTCTCATATCTGAAGTTTCTACAACTGTCCTCTCTGTCCACTTGTCCTTTGGCTGCACGAGATGAGATTTTATATTTCTTAGGTCAAGAAAAAGTCTGAGTTTGCGATATATTTCTCCTCCCCTACTGCGAAACACTCGCTGTGGCTAGATGCGCTTAAATCTGCCGTATAAGGACGCTTTCCTGTCACATATCACACATGTGCACTTCAGTAAGCTGACAGAATGCAAGTTAAGGTGTTTACATGCCAGGTGAAATTGGGGCAATGGGCAATAAAAAGGAAAACGGTTTAAGGCATTTACATGACCAGACACGTTGTTGGCTTAAGCATAATCGGTTTAAGAACGTGCATGTAAAGCACTCAATGTTACTCAAGAATTGGTAGCTAAGGATGTTATCCACATCACGACTTGTATGTTTAGCTGTATGAAGGACGTCATACCTTCATATGTGCAGTAATAGAAGACATTAAGGGCCTCCACTGCAGCTGGGCCCCTCTGTTTATAGCCAAAGATCAGATCAATCCATTCATGCAGATGGGCCGACACATACTCTGATTCCTGAGCAGAGACACACAACATCCACATCAAGAAAACGGTCACATGCTATGCCTCCAAACCAATATTTCTCTAAAGATAGACCTGAGGCCATTAGCCATTATGAGAGGAATCTGCCAGGAGGTGACTGGGAAAGACTCTTTTGTCGTTCTAGTTTTGTAACCTTTCACAAAGCCATTTCTCACTGCTTCGTGCTTTAATAGGACAGAAGCAGCAGAGGAATTGAGAAGAAGAGAGAAACAGATACTAAGAGAGGACCGTATTCAATTACAAATTCCTCCCTGGAGGCTCTCTATTGAGGTTAGTGGAGAAGAGCTGTGATGAGGTCATCAGAAACGGGCTCACCAGGGCTTTGCGGTGCTTGTTGATGAAATCCTCGGGAGATTTGGCCCATTTAGGCAGGATGACATCATTTACCCTCTCTTTAGAGATCTGCAAGCGACCCAGGTCAAATCCTACAATGAGAAAGAGAATGAGACGATATGATAAAAAGGAGTTTAAGTTGAAGGGATAGTTTTTAAAAAGTGACTTTTTTTTTCTAAATTGACCCGCATTCAATTTTCAAACAAAACTATTTATTTCTTCTTGAATTTTTGTCAGAAATGTGCATGCAAAGTTAAGACACATAAATGTGTTTGGTTTTTGTGTTGGGGTCATATTGACTTCTGTTTTTACATGAATCTTCAGTGTTTTTCACACTGTCCACTTTTGGCAAATTGCATGGAAACCAATGAAAACAGAAAAGTTGTACCTAGTTTTTTAACACAACATGAGGGTTAAAAAGCTTTCTTCTATTCCAGCTTAACTGGCAACACTATCTCAACCGATCTTGTGATTTTGGGACGGAAGTGTGTGTTGGAATAAATGGAAGAAAGTGTGAGATTTTTTGCTATTCTTAACTAGAAGTTTCTCTGAGAAATGTTTACTCTGCTGCCTCTGCTCACCGTTCTGGTTCTCCAAGAACTCCGGGAAGTAAAAGAATTCTGGGATGAGCTCTTTGACATCGTTGGGATTGTCCATGAGGGTCTGCCAGGTAGCAGGAATGGAGTGAAACTGACGGTCAGCACAGTCAAACCTGCCACAGACAATCAGACCAACAACAGATCAACTTTATTCATTTAATGGAAAACAGGATTTTGCGAAGATACGATTTGAAAGCCATAAACATAATTACATATGACTGCCCATGTTCAAATATTAATCAATCAATAGCCAATCATAACAGAGGCCAATCTTAAAGGTACAGTAGCAAAAACAGGCTGTTTAATTCTAAGGATCAGAGAGAGAGAGAGAGAGAGAGAGAGAGAGAGAGAGAGAGAGAGAGAGAGAGAGAGAGAGAGAGAGAGAGAGAGAGAGAGAGTGAGTGGAAAATGGTCATGAAAAACTAAAACAATCCTGATTTTAGTACAGTAAGAAAACTTAATTAACAGTAAGTGGACTTCAGGGAAGATCTTGAATTTCACTTCAGTGACCTTTTCTCATACAGAAAAAAGTTGTGATTTGGTTGACAAGAGACACAAGAGAACAGACAGAATTACATTGACAAAGAATAAAAAGGCAAAAAGAAGAAAAGCAGACAAGCATCACCTGCCGCTCTGCAGCTGGATGTGCAGGGATGTGAAGGGTTCAACTCTGATGAGGTAATGCATGACTCCAGCAGCGTTCGAGTAGTGCGTCCCGTAGTGGAAACGGTCTATGGTGCCCGTGGGGTCTTCAAAACTCTCATATCTGCAGATCATTTACAACCACATTTATCAATTGCATTTATTGCTGCCGCAAAATCAACTTTCAAAACATTTCCTCTTTTCCAAAACCTAGTGAGCTGCTTCACTGTCTAAATAGGACACTTCCTTCTAAACGAGCACACTACAAATGACATGGAACCTAATAAGTGACTGAGAACACCATAAGAGACCAGTGTTTCACAGAACTAAAAACATGAAGAAAAAAGAAAAAAAAATTCGGTAATTGAAATAAAGCTGGAATAAAATGTAAATTTTAGACTAAAAACTTAAAATTAAAAAAACTGAAATAAGTTTAAATTGAAGAACTAAAATTAAAAAAATAATTTAAAGCTAAATAGAAATATATATATAAAATAAAATAAAAAAGTTTAAAACTAAATTTAAGAAAAATTACTAAAACTTCAACTAAAATCGAAAATATAAAATTAAAAAAAAAAAAAAATTAAAATATAAGGCTAATGTAAAATATTAATAAATAACACTGTAAGAGACTTGATGCCCAAAGTTGATTCCAATAGTCTGCAGTAAGCATGTTGCTAAGCTAATTATACACAAATACATTGTACAAATATTGGATGAAATAATGTGTTTTTAATTAGAAGTTATTGAAACTTTTATTGAAACAAAAACACTGTTAGCTTATAACCAAGATTCAACCTATATCTGATGTAAAAATGTTCAGGTTCCTCACAGTGCATTCTGGGATTGCATTATCTGTGAAGGATACATGCTGCTGAATTTAATGAAAAGAAGATATTTAATAAAACTGAAATTGTGCAGCCTACTATTTGGTGAAGCCTTCAGAGAGGGACCATACCATCGATAACTAAAAATGTTGCCTAGGTAGGCATCTTACTAGGGTTTGGAACAGTGTTGTTGTAAACTAAAACTAACTGTACTATTACAAATCATTTTCGTTAATTGACATAAAAAAAAAAAAAAAGCTGAAATAAAATATAAATATTATATGAAAAATGTAAACTTAAAAACTTTAAAAAATAATAATAAAAATAAAGCTAAATACAAAAAAAAAATACTAAAACAAACTAAAATTTTAATAAATACTACAATAGTATATAAATAACACTGGTTTGTAACAGCATTATAGATTAAACAGGGCAACCTGCAGTGAACACTGAGACTTCTATCTTAGTAAATATGATCTGTAAGGACTGAGAGAACAACACAAAGACATAAACGTAAGACAGAAACACACTTCTCTCTGACGGCTTTGGCATTCCTCTCGTTCAGCACGGCCACAGGTTTGGAGAGATCTCTGAACACCCGTGGATCGGACAGATCCAGCTCCTCTGACGTATAATCCGACAGGATCCAGGGGAACTAAAAAAATGTAAGATCATTTAGGTAATGAATGAACTCTGATGTGTGACCATACTGCAGTTCAAACAGAATCACGAGCAGGTGTGTAAATGTCACTCACCACAGGATACTGAGCCAGATCATTATACGTCCTTCCTGCTATAGTGTTCAACTGCATCAGGTAGTCAAAGTTTGAGATCTCCCTGTTCACCCATTTCTGATGACAGAGAGAAGCGAAAGTCAGTACTTAATCAGCTCTAAAACTTCAGTGTCTAAATACTACATCAAATCCCTAAACTGAGAGTGCTTCATACGTCTGCAGTGACCTGTGTGAGTCCAGACGCTTTGAGCAGCTCCTGTGGTGAGTGAGTGGCCTGAAGAGAGAGGGAACGCAGCAGCAGCATCCGACTGTACACTTTATTGCGCACCTGTCAATCAAACCCAGAAACAATTACGAGAGACTGAATAAAAGAAGGTGGGAACGTTGACAAATAACAACGGGTCTCATTCACTAACTGCGGGTTCGCACACATTTGCACACACATTTTCATGAACATGTTTTTTTTCTGCACAAAACATGGATATGTACAGCTCGTTAATGAGAGATCTGTGATCTGGTTTCTCTACAAAAAGGTGTTTTTTGTGTTTGAACTGGTTTTGAGGATGGCACAGTTGGCATTGCGTGAGGATCTTGCTGTGAACGCTTTTCGTTGCATCTTTAGAGAGTGTCATATGTTTGCTGAGAGTGACGAAAGGCAAGATCGTGAGGACAGCCATCATATAGAGATGGTTTGGGCATAATTTATGCAAATTACTAACCTTGAGCAAACGGCTGCTCATTTAGAATACTACAAATTCATTAATATTACAATGAGGGAACAAATTCATGTGCGTACGCACGTTTTGTGAACTAGGCAAGAAGTTCTCCTGTGTGCAAAAGTACGAATAATTCAATTAGTGAATAAGACATCAGACATCAGTGTTAACACATACAACGATTATAAAACTGTTTTAAGCATTTGCATGCAACATTACATTCATTCATTACATAGGAAAGAGAGAAATAGATGAGAAATAGACACTTGCTTAAAGTCACCATGAAATCAAAATAGACAGTTCTTGTTTTATGGAATATTGCAGTGTTAATTATAAATGATTTAATCATGCACATCATTATTTTTTTAAAATTTTCATGTGCCCTTATAATCTTGAATCAAAATAACTTCCCCTCCCTCTTGCAGTGACATCTCTTCTCTTCTCTGATGATGTGTTTACTGGAGCGAGGGCGGGACAACCTGTCACTCACATGACATGAGATCAACCAATAGCAAACCACAACCATCCAACCATCCAATCAATTCTCCATGGACAAAATCAAGGCCCACCCTACGTGCCCTATCACACACCCGGCACAATGCGGCACCAGACGCGACGCAAGTGTTTTTTGTTAGTTTCAGCTTGCCGCAGTTATCATTTTCACGTCCAGCGCCCACGCTGTTTAAATAGCAAATGGATTTGCGCCTATTTGTGCGCCCATGGGCGTGCTGGTCTGAAAACGAGGTGTGTTCAGGCGCACTGTTGGCGTGTTGAAATTTTGAGGCAATATTTTTTGTGTTATTTAAAGGGCGTGTTAGTAATATGCACCTATAGGCAGGTCCACAACGCACGTACACTTTGTTTATTACACACACAGGGACACGCAGCAGCACACAAACATTTTTAAATATTAAAAAAATTTTACCACCATTTTTACAACCATTTTTCCAGTCATTAAACTAGCAAAAGTGGATTCGGACACGCCCAAGGTGCACTTGCGTTGTGCGCTTTAGACCATGCACTTAGATCGTTAAAATAGGGCCCTACATTTTTTCACTTGGATATACATCACAATATGGAAGAAAAGATTTTCGCAACTTCCGTTTCATGATGACTTGAAACATTTCTGACCTCTTTCTTGAAGTTCAGGAAGTAGTTGGTCTGGTCGATGAGAAAGATCTCTAATGCCGAGCGTCGGAGGTTGTATCTGCGCAGGTGGATCTCTCTGATCTGAGACAGAGGCCATTTAAAGTCTTGACCTACACCTGAAAATGGAGAACATCAATATCATCTCTTTCCTCACATACATGACCTTTGGCCTTCACGCTGCACTTTCTCGATTTCTCCTCACCTTCCTCTTTCTCTGCACTGCTGTCGTAAAAGTAGATGTGTTGTGTGGTGAGCTCAAGACGACCCGGATAGACGTCAACCACTGTGACCAGCTCACAGTCCTCTGAGATCACCAACTTCTCCTTTTGACCAGCCTCTTCTGAATCAGCCCTTAGAGAATGACAGCAAGCATGTTTACATACCCAACAATTTTATAAAGAAATTAATAGTTTTATTCCGCAAACATACAATAAATTTATCAAAAGTGACAGTAACTTTTTTAATTCAAATAATTTCTGTTTTTTAGACCATTAATAATGTTTTTGTTAGTTTTTTTTTCAAATTAATGCAGCCTTGTGAAGTATAAGAGACTTCTTTCAAAAAGTGATTAACCACCTTAACATGTTAATGTCAAACTGTAAACAGACTAAGTTGTTTAAACAGCAACAAAGGCATTTACACCGATCAGGCATAACATTATGACATGACAGGTGAAGTGAATAACACTGATTATCTCTTCATCACGGCACCTGTTAGTGGGTGGGATATATTAGGCAGCAAGTGAACATTTTGTCCTCAAAGTTGATGTGTTAGAAGCAGGAAAAATGGGCAAGGGTAAGGATTTGATCGAGTTTGACAAGGGCCAAATTGTGATGGCTAGACGACTGGGTCAGAGCATCTCCAAAACTGCAGCTCTTGTGGGGTGTTCCCGGTCTGCAGTGGTCAGTATCTATCAAAAGTGGTCCAAGGAAGGAACAGTGGTGAACCGGCGACAGGGTCATGGGTGGCCAAGGCTCATTGATGCACGACGGGTCAGGGCTGTTTTGTCAGCAAAAGGGGAACCAACACAATATTAGGAAGGTGGTCATAATGTTATGCCTGATCGGTGTATATGCAAAGAGCAAAAATAATTGTATCAATTAATTTTTTAGCAAAAATCAACTCATTTAAGGATTAAAGAACATTATTCAAGGAGTTTCCATGATATTGCACATTTCTTTTTGTCTGTCCATCTCCAATTACTGAGTAAAAGTGTGTTTCTGTATTGAGCTCCAGTAATTGGCTTTTGCTCCTGTCCGTCTAAACTGAGACTCACTGATTGGCCGATGCAGGATCCTCCTCCAGGAGTTCCAGGATGTCATCCTCCAGATCACTGACCTTCACCTGCTTCACCGCCTCTAACAACAGTGACTCAGCGTTTACCTGCTGGTGCTGCACACCTGAGGTAACACACACAAAACCAGTTATTTCCCCAAATGCCAGTCACAAGATTCATAAAAATTTCTTTGTATGTGTGTATTTTACCCAGGTTGTCTCTCAAGGCACTGGCTTCCTTGTGGGGGTCAAAGTTGTAATTTCGCACCAGTTTGAGTCGCATACGGGAGTAGTTCTCAGCGCTAGAGAGCTTCCAGTGTGTGTCCTTCTGCTGCCTGCCAAACACAAACAGCTGCCTTACAGACCACATTTTTTTAAAATAGCCAATAGCTTTTAGTCTGTTACACCCTGGGAAAACCACATTTCATTAGTCTTTAAACTTATACACATCCACCTGCACAAACACAACATCCACTCCTGATCTCTGCGACAACTTCACACAGAAACAACACTCACTTGTCCACCCAGGGTCCTCTTTCACAGAAGAGTCCTCTGCGCGCTGCCCTCCACTGCCTGAGGATGGCGCTGTTTTGCGTGTGGATTTGTTTTAGCATGCTGTTGTACCTCAAGTTCTCCTGACGCCCACGACGACTGAACGGTTCCACAAACTGCTCCTGAAGATTTTGGAGGATAATGAAAATGTTTGTGAACGCCTGATACCCGTTAAATTCTGCATTAAATTTGAAGGGAAATTCTATTCGCTGCCTTTCAAACGTTTGGGGTTGGTGAGATTTAAGATAAAATAAGTCTCTTCTGCTCACCAAACCTGCATTTATTTAATTAAAAATACAGTAAAAACAGTAATAGTGTGAAACATTATTACAATTTAAAATAACTGTTTTCTATATGAATATATTTTAAAATGTAATTTATTCCTTTGATGCAAAGCTGAATTTTCAGCATCATTACTCCAGTCTTCAGTGTCACATGATCCTTCAGAAATCATTCTAATATGCTAATTTGCTGCTCAAGAAATATTTCTTATTATTATCAGTTGTGCTGCTTTTTGTGGAAACTGAGATACATTTTTTAGGATTTCTTTGCTAAAAAGGAAGTTCAAAATAACAGCATTTCTTAGCAAATTCAGTAAGAATGTAAATGTATGAAAAAACTTTTGTATGGGTGTGTGTGTGTAGATGTTTTGGTACCTGAAAGCGTATCTTGCTCTCTCCTCTCTCTCTGTCCCTGCGGTGCAAATTGAGCATGAACGCCTCATAACAGTCCTTCCAAAAAAGGGCCATGTTCTCATGACCCTGACTGAACGTCTCGATCTCATACTGCTTCATGTAGGGGATAATCTGACGAAACAGAAAAACTAAATTTAGATTTACAAACTAGAAGAGCATAGTACTTGAAATGGAAAATAATTATGAGAGCTCGACCAGCATGAAATTACAATTAACCGCAATTACTGTTATAATACAGCTCTCACATATTTATCCAAATAGACCCTCCACTCCGGGGAGCTGCAGTACAGCTGGAAATCCTCAAAGAAAGACGGACTTCCGTTGGTGTCGGGGAGGGAAGGGAGGTGCAGCTCCATGTACAGGAGTTTGTGGACTTTAGACAGGAGGGTACGGAGAAGAGGCACTAAAAACGAGTAGGTCTCCTCCATCCGTTCCTCGTTTACGGAGCGCCTGAGGATTCCCTCCACGCGGCCCAGAAGATAACAGGCCTCGTCCTGAGAGTCCACCGTCTTCGTTTGTAAGATGCCATTCAGTTTGGCCGTAGCCATGGCACACACCTGCCGGAAATGAAGAACAAACAGTGTGAATAGATTAAAGATTTTTTTTATCAGATATTGGTATTGGAGCATGTTTATATTGGAGTACTAATACCAATATATACTACCGTTCAAAATTTGGGGTGGTAAGATAAAAGTTTGTATATGTGTTTAGATATTATTATTTGATAGATCAGGATGCTCCGGATGAATATTGTTGGTATTACAGGGCTTGAATTTCGGCGTGGGATTGCACGTATTGAGCATATTTTTACACAATCACACCCAAAGTGAGCGCACATAAAGTCAGTACTAAACTGAGTTCTTTTTCGCTGTTTATTGTGCTTAAACAGTTAAATCCACACAAAATAATGTCAAAATGCCGGTCTTCACGTATTCACGTTAACACAGTTAGTTATGTTTTGAGTGAACGTAAACAGTTGAGAAAGAAGCAGTATAGTATATAGTATGTGTAGCAGTATAATGGATCAGTGCGTCAGGTCTTAAAGTGACAGCAGGTATATATACCTGCTGCCAAATTATTAGATAATATTAAAAATATCTATAAGTCAGTTTTCCCCATGGCATCGATGTCAAAACTGTGGCCAGTGAAAGTGCTGAATGGCTAGTAACTTTGGAAAGCCACTAGTCACAGTGACTGATGAGCAAAAAAGTTAATGTCAGGCCCTGATTGTAATGTAAATAATATATACAGTGGTGGTCAGAATTATTGGCACCCCTGGTAAATATGATCAAATATGGCTGTAAAAAATAAATCTGCATTGTTTATCCTTTTGATATTTTATTCAAAATATTCACAAAAATCTAACCTTTCATTGAAGTAAAAGAATTGAAAGTGGGGGGTAAATCACATTATGAAATAAATGCTTTTCTCCAAAACACGTTGGACACAATTATTGGCACCCTTTTATTAAATACTTTTTGCAACCTCCTTTTGCCAAGATAACAGCTCTGAGTCTTCTCCTATAACACCTGATGAGTTTGGAGAACACCTGACAAGAGCTCAGAGACCATTCCTCCATACAGAATCTCTCCAGATCCTTCAGATTCCCAGATCCATGTTGGTGCTTCTTCTCTTCAGTTCACCCCACTCATTTTCTATAGGGTTCAGGTCAGGGACTGGAATGGTCATGGCAGAAGCTTCATTTTGTGTTTAGTTTGTTTTGGATCGTTGTCCTGATGGAAGATCCAACCACGGCCCATTATAAGATTTCTAGCAGAGGCCGTCAGGTTTTGATTTTTTATCTGTTGGTATTTGCTAGAATCCATTATACCATGTATCTGAACAAGATGTCCAGGACCTCCAGCAAAAAAATATGCCCACAACATTAAAGATCCAGCGGTATTTTTAACCGTGGGCATGGGGTACTTTTTATCCCTGTTTGCACCAAACCCATCTGGTGGATTTGCTGCCAAAAATCTCTTTTTATAGTTTCATCTGACCATAGAACCAGGTCCCTTTTGAATTTCCAGTCGTGTCTGACAACTGAATATGCTGGAGTTTGTTTCTGGATGAGCAAGAAGGATTTTTCTTGAATCCCTCCCAAACATGAGGTGATGTAGGCGTTGTTTGATTTTTTTTTTTCTGACCCCAAAACTCAACTAATCTCTGTGATTCTCCATCTGTGATCCTTGGAGAGTCTTTGGCAACTCAAACTTTCCTCCTCGCCATGCATTAAGACAATATAGACACACGTCAGGCAGATTCCTAACATCTTTAGTTGATTGGAACTTCTTAATTACTGCCCTGATGGTGGAAATGGGAATTTTCAATGCTTTAGCTATTTTCCTACAGCCACTTTCTATTTTGTGAAGCTCAACAATCTTTTGCTGCACATCAGAACTATATTCTTTGGCTTTACTCAGTGTGATGAATGATTAAGGGAATTCGGCCTTTGTGTTTCCTCATATTTATACTCCTGTGGAACAAGACATCATAGCTGGACAATTTCATGTTCCTAGTCACCCTGGTGTGCTAAAAAATGTAAATATTAATGGGAATATACTTCAGAGATATTTTACTCATAAAAAATTCTAGGGGTGCCAAAAATTGTGGCCAACGTGTTTTGGAGAAAAACATTTATTTCATAATGTGATTTCCCCCCCACTTTAAATTCTTTTACTTCAATGAAAGGTTAGATTTTTGTGAATTTTTTGAATAAAAGATCAAAAGGATAAACAATGCAGATTTATTTTTTACAGCCATATTTGATCATATTTACCAGGGGTGCCAATAATTCTGACCACCACTGTATCTTTATAACAGTACAGCAGACTATTTACATAAAATGCATATAAATTCCAGTTGTCACTCTATATCTCTAATGTCTTAGTAAGATGAAGTTTAAATGCTTAGTTGTATGATCAAAGCTCTGTAGTTTTTACTGTGGTAGAAAAAACATATAATGCAATGCAATGCAATACAACGATGATTGAGAAATGTACAAGTAAATGTTCCTCAAAAGCCTGATGTATCATATTTCATACTTACATTTTAACACAATTTCTCCCCCCCCCCCCAAAAAAAAGTAAACCTAAATTTCTCCAGAAAATGTTCATCTTAAAATATTACTAACAATATAGTTATTCTTATGTTGACTTTATAAAAATCATTAAAGGTTTCACAGTAAAAAGACATGTGTACCACAATCTGAAGATGAAAGTTTTTTTAAATGCATCTAGAAGACCTTTTACTTCTTAAAAAACTATGAACTAGATTGGATATAAAGAAGATTGGATAACACTTTATTTCGATGATCCATTTGAGACATTCTACTAACTCTAAGTAACTTTGCAACTACGTCAACTTATTCCACTAACCCTAATCTTAACATAATAGTCTACTAATACTCTAATGAGAGTTACTTGACATGCAGTTGCAAAGTTACTTATAGTTGGTAGAATGTCTAAAGTGGACCATCAAAATAAAGTGTAACTGAAGATTGTGTACAACAGGGTCTTTTCAGCAAAGTTTTGACCACAGGTAATAGGCTTATGAGCTCTCACCTGCGGATCTTCCTGAGCCATGAACCCAAGCAGCAGCCGTAGCCCCACCTGAGACAGCTGGAGCCACTGCGTCCCTGAGGCATACCACACCATCAGCCCGTCCATCAGAGTCACCGTCTCCTCCAGAACCTTCTCAGTCCATAGGGCAGGATTCACCAGACCCTCAGCCTGCAGGAAATCCTGCACCACATGCAGCAGACGCACTGCATTCTCTGTGTGCTGCGGCAGCGTAGCCGTCGTCGCCTCTCGGTTGTCCGTTACGGCCCATTCCAACATCCTCTCCATCAGACTGGAGAGAAAGAGGTTAGCAAACGCATTATCACTAGTTGTTCAGATCGATTCTGAGTGCTCAAATGAGAAACAAAAACTTTTATTGTATTTAGTAGACATTTTGAGGGCCGAAATCATTGACCAAAATTGTGATGTTTAATTAACGCTTCTCCGATGGTGCGTTTTGACTGTGTCTGTGTATATTTCGTGCACACAATGTGGATATGATACAATAGGTAAACATGTCAGCTGTGTAGACAATATCAATTTCTCGTTTTTAATCAATCTTCATTTTTTTGATTAACTGAGATCTATGCTTTTAGTCTATGCTATTTTCAGTTGATGCATTATTTGTACACAATAATCGTAATAATCTTTGTACTTTATTATTTTTGATATGAAACAAAGTCTCAGCTTTCAAGTTCTGTCAATTTTATAATGAAATTCAAACAATAAATGTGGTTTTGTGGCGTGACAGATCGCAAGTGGCACGTGAACTGATAATCTCGTCCTCTTCTCTTCCACTACTAGTTATAGACATGAATGAACAGTACAACCTAAAGAAAATATAATGTTACATGTAATCACTCAGTCAGTGTTTTAACCGCAGAAAGACGTCAATAAAACAGCTTGTAAACAATGTTATGTAATGTTACATTTACCTCAGGAAAGCCATTCAATGTCCATAAACGCATTAGTCAGCTAGAAAAAAAAAACTCTAGAGAAGAGCATTTAGCAAAATATATGCACGATATTATTATTGTGTTTGAATAAATCTGTCATGAAAACAAGTTATTATAGCCACCATTTAAATGTTTATATTTCAACAACGAATTGGGGAATAGACATAATTATATTTATTATTATCATTAAAAAGTTGATATAAAAACTGCCTTATGTGGAATTTAAATGTTTTATACAACCTTTTTTATGTGAGTGTTGATTAATAAATACATTTAATTAATTAACTGATTATTAAATATGAAATATAAAATATAAAAAGGTTTTTTTTTTTTTTTGTCTGGCTATCACCAGACCAAGCTCAATCTTTTAAGACTGAACACTGGTCTGGGGAGTCTGCTCTGTATTTTCTACTGCACAAGAGGCGTGATCAACGGGCATAATTCAAATGACTCCGTACGCAATTGGATAGTCCTTCAACCAATCAGACCACAAGAGGCGTGATCAACGGCCATCGATCCATCGCTTCTCTATCCGTCATTGTGTTAAACCCGCCAATAGTGCGCCAGGTGGATAAGGCAGTCTGTGATTGGTTCCCGCAAATGTGTAACTGAAGCAGGATAAATTAATGTACAGGTTTTCAGCCTGAGCTGCAGGGCAAAATCAAATCGCAAAACTTTTCATTAATTTTTGTGCATCATTAGTATTTAGCTGCAGTTCCAAGGTAACTAATTTGATCTGTAGTCTCACCTGAGTTTGATGTGGTCGACGGGCAGCAGCAGCTCATTGGCAGTGCCCAGTTTGGTGAGGGCGGAGAACACCTGACCCCTCTCCAGCCAAGCAGTGTCGTCTGACCCCTCCACACCTCTCCACATGACACACAGCACGATCTCCAACAGCAGACGAGCCAACTCCTCCTCCGTACGCTGGGCGGCAAATTTAATTACACATTTTTTTAAGTTTTTTTATTGTTTATAAAGTGTTACTAAGTTACTAAGTCCTACTAAGTCCTTCACTTTACTACAATTATATTTTAATTATATTTAATACAATTATATTTAAATGTGAATCTCTGATTATTTGAATTAAAATACAGTAAAAACAGTAATATTGTAAAACTGAATACACAACCATTCTGCCAAGTAAATTAGTTAATTACCCTGTAACAACTTGGTACATTAATACAGATTTTACAATGGCTTTCAATGTCACTCATCTATAAATTCTGTTTTAGAATCACTTGACACCTTCATTATAATACTTATTATCAGGTACTTCTTGTTGAGAACTTGAAAAATGACAACACTATTTGTACGAGGAAGTGATAAATGTCCTTCCTGCTCCACTTATGCACTCAAAAACTCACATCAGATCTATAGACTCACCTCGCTGTTAAAAGACTCTCCCAGGGACACATTGTCACTGAACAGGAAGTTGTCATCATTCAGAGAGGAAGCTCCGAGAAAAGGCTTAGCATTCTCTAGAGGAGACGGCGTGCTAGGCATGCTACCAGGAGTCTGACTGCCGCTGTCCCCGTGATCAAACAGATGCACATGGGAAAGGTCCAAACTCAAGACCCCTGCTTTCCCGCCCCAGGCTTTGGGTGTTGGCGCGTCCACTGGTGTGTCGGAGAGAGACATCAGGTCTCCGTTGTCCAGGCTGTCTATGGATCTGCTGTCTGAGACGCTGTCTCGCTCTTCGTTCAGCCTCCCCACGCTGTCTCCGAGAGGCTTGCGCTCCAGAGGAGGCTCCAGGCGGTTTCCTCCGCTGCTGCGACTCAGCTCGAAACTCCCCAGGCTGGCCGCGTCACCACGGCCCGAACCGGAACCTCCGTCGCTCCCGGGGCTCCGGACGAGCAAGCGCATTAGAGTGCCCTGCCAACACATCTGCTTTGAGATCTGCAGCGCTGCATCCTGCTGAGACTGCAACAGCGCATATAGCTGCGGGAAAAAGAAAAAAAAGTATTTTTCTCCTTTATTTTATTTCATTTAGTGTACATTAGATTTGCAGTTTAGTTTTCGTTCTTTTGCAAATTCATGCTTTTATATTAGTTTAAGGATGTTTCTTCACACAAAGCAATCATTTAGCTTTAAAATCCTTAATACATAGCTCGTGTATCATTTATTTTCATTTATTATTTTTTGTCCTTTTATATGGAAAAGAATCAATTTTGGGGAAAAAAGAAACTGTGCTCTATTGAAAAATTATTATTTATTTTTTTTTCAATAACAATAATAACTGTGATATGTACATGTGAGAAATGGAGAAAGTGCTCTAACCCTCTTGCATATGGTCAGGCGAACACTGGGCCCAGCTTTATGGGTCAGCTGAATCACAGCCATCAGATCTTTATAGTTCACCACAGTATCTAGAGGACAAAAAGGAGGACATAAAGAAAAACATTACCAAAATTAAGTGTGGCCAATAAATCAATACATTTCTCTATATAAACTACACTGCCCGACCAAAAAAAAGTCGCTGTTTGGATTTAAATGCAATTGCTTAAGAGTCTATTATTGGATCATTATTGCAGTGATTATGATATTTCTGGCATGTTATATGTTATAAAGGTATACAGTTCTTCTAAGCCTAATTGATGGAGTGTGTAGCTTTTCATCTCTTAAACAACCATGTAGGAAGACACATCATGGCCATATTCCAGGATGACAATGTCAAGATTCATCAGGCTCAAATTGTGAAAGAATGGTTGGGAGGGAGCATGAAGAATCATTTTCACACATTAATTGAGTCCAGACCTTAAATTAATTGAGAGTCATTGGGATGTGCTGGAGGAGACTTTACAGAGAGCTGGACTCTTGCTTTGCCAATACAAGGCATTTATTTCCATCAAGAGGTGCATCAATTTTTTGTCAAGATCTTGTATTGACAATGCAAGAGTCGAGCACTCTGTAAAGTCTCCTCCAGCACATACTATATATCTAATTTATATAAATATATAATTCATAAACATATATAATTCATATAAATATATAACAAAAATTTGTATTTTTATTATACTATATATTTTATATTCACCACACATTATGCATTTTCTTTGAAAATATGTAAATTATTCTAACTATAAGTAACTGCAACTACATGTCAACTAACTCTCAGAGTTTTCTGTAGACTGTCTGCTTAATATCTGAGTATCAGAGTATGTGCTGAGTCAGGTGGAGGGTGGATTAGAGTGTTAATCAGACTGACCAGTAGACAGCACTTGGTGAAGGAGGCACTTGATGAGGGTGGAAGTGAGGTGCAGTTCAGAGAACAGCAGACTGAGGCCAGAGTATCCCACTTCCCTTAAGCGTAACCTCTGTTTGCTCTTTTCATACACACGGTCACACTTCAGCATCCGCTCAAACAACTGCAGAAACACACACACACAGTTTAAACTAAAGCAGCCGTTTAAATGTCACAATATACATAATAATACATCTATTTGACAAAAACAGTATCTTAAATTCTAATTTAATATAATTTACTTCATTCTCAAATATTATATAATGCATTATGCATTACATAAAGCATATTTATAGTTGTTGAGCATTCAAATATGAATATTTATCAAAATATATTTGAATCCAAGTTCTGAATTTTAAACTATTAGAATGAACATTAAAGTCACCATGAAATAAAAATGGACAATTCTTCATGTTTTTTTTTGTGTTTATTATAAATTATGTATACGTGCACACAGGGCTTGACATTAACACCCGCCAACCCGCCATTTGCGGGTGGATTTTAGCAGTGGTGTTTAACACAGTCACTCACACTAGCCACTTTGGCGGGTTGAATTTTATTGTAGTCTTTAAAAAGGCATCTGTTATAATCGTGTTGCGCATTATAACCAATCACACGCGATTCTGTTGAGCTCATGAACGCAATGTCTAATAATCAAAGGCGTTCAGATTAGTCATCAATGAAACGCTGGAGTTTTGTTCAGAGCGCGCTCTCACTCACTGAAATCTGCACTCTCGTGCAAACAACAAAGCAGAGACGTATGTGCGATGTGCGTAGGAGATTCATTCATCATACAGTGATCGACTGTTTTTGTTCTATTTCAGCAGCGAAAATAGTTTTAAACAAAGATCACAGCAGAACCATAGCGCATCTGATGTGACTGGCATAAAGTTGGCTTGGCGTTGGACATTTGATATTCGCAAATTTAGGGACCATCTCTAAAGTTACATACAACATTGGTATACACGTTTCTAAGTTCAATAGCATTTGAAGAGAATGACTTACAATCATAAACCTAACTGCAAAGTGTTCATCTGGGTGTCAGGTATGATGCACACCTTTTAGATTTTTGATATTTAATAAAAAAAAACTGTCAAATTATGTATTTCACTAGGCTACTGTATGGGCTCATACACAAAATATGCTAGATATAAATATGTCATAGCTGATAGAACACTGATGAGAATAAATTATATTTATACCAAAAAATATATATTTTTTCAGACAAGCAACTGTTACTGTTTCTCTGTCTAGATTAAGGAGCTTCACAACCTTATCAGAGCTAAATAGGCCTATTTGATGACCTGTCATGTTATACATTTCATGTAGATTTGATTTGAGTGTGTACAGTGGTCATTTACATAAAGCCCACAACAAATTTCCCAACAACAAAATTGTGGCCAGTGAAAATGCTGTGTGGCTAGTAACTTTGGAAAAGCACTAGCCACAGTGGCTGGTGAGCAAAAAAGTTAATGTCAAGCCCTGCGTGCACATCATTATTTTTTTTTTAATTCATGTGCCCTCATAATCTTTAATCAAAATCAAACTTCCCCTCCCTCTTGGCGTGAGGGTTGGGCAAACTGTCATTCACATGAAATCCACCAATAGCAAACTACAACCATCCAATCAATTTCCAATGGACAAAATCAAGTCCCGCCTTACATTTTTTCTTGTTGGAGAAGCTGTTTCACTCGGATATACGTCACAATAGAGAAGAAAAGACTTCTGTTTCATGCCGACAATGGGCCCTATCATACACCCGGCACAACCCCAGTGCCACATTGTTTAAATAACAAATGCACTCGCGCCCATCTGTTCGTCCATGGGCGTGCTGGTCTAAAAACGAGGTGTGTTCAGGCGCATTGTTGGTACGTTGCTATTTTGAGGCAACTAAAAACAACTGCGCCATTGATTCCTCTCTGGAGAAGCATTCAGTCTTTCCGCTCGCAAATTCCGCCATGGTGCAAGAATAACTGGCTTTTAAAGGGAATGGGAGATGAGATTGGTTTATTGCACGTTACACCTAAACACACCCATGACTCATTAAGAGACTAGGTACAACCCTTTTGGACCATGCACCTGGCACACCGACCGTTTATTTTCCGTCGTTAAACTAGCAAAAGTGGATTCGGACACACCTAAGTGCACCTGCACCATGCACTTCAGACCATGCGGTCAGATCGTTGGGCATGAATAGGGCCCTTTATGTAATGATCTATTAAGCTCATTATGCAACTACAATTTTACAAATTTACATTCTACTGCAATGCAGTTGCTAAGATGCTCTGAGTGTTTTTAGTGTGCTCTGGGTGGTTACTAGGTGGTTGGTTACCAGACCAATTCAAAAGAACTACCCTCTGTTCTGATATTCTGGTCTTTAGATATGCTCAGCTCTCTTCTTCAGGCTAAGTCTATGGGATTTGTGTGCCTGTTTTATTGTCTGCAAGGCTAATATTATCTGAATGCTTAGAAATGTAACAGAATGTTTCATTTGCAGAATAAGTAATGCACATAAGTTAGCATTTTTTCAGATCTCTAACCCCAAGCATGAGAAGCAAACACCTTAGAAAAGCTGCATCCAAAACGCTCAGAGTATTAAGTGCACCTTGAAGACGAGCTCTCGGAGGCGGTCAGAGTGTTTGTTGTTGAGCAGCAGGGCGTAGCAGGAGTCAGCCGCTCCCGGTTCAAACAGCAGCAGGAAGAGCTGGTCCCGCGCCGCGCTGGTCTGCAACAGAGTCACCAGCAGCTCCAAGATCCCACACAGCTACAACACAGCACAGTCACTCAGACACAACATTCTGCATTGCATCGATTTCATTTTCATGTTTAGTTAATGCTTATTGCTAATAAGTGATAAGAGCAGGAGAAACCGGAAGAGACAGCAATTAAATGAATTGGCGGGGGAGTAAATCGAATTTGTGGTTAAGTACATTGAGGTTTAGGAATAATTAAAACAGAGAAAGACAGAGGATGTTTGCTCTACTGATTAGAAAGTGCGGATCAATAACAATAAAAGAGAGTGCTTCTTTCCTGCACACATGCACGCAAACACTCAGGCAAACAGTCAAACATTATGTATAACTAAAAGCTATCTTTATTCAAATAGTAAAGCTAAAATAAATTCTTAAGAAAAAGAAATGTCAAAATAATCCAAAACAGGTTAAGAATGCTTTGAAATTCAGTCTTTTACAACTTAACTTAAACTTCATGGAATGCACACTTTGCGTACTTGTAGTATGTGGTGATAAAGTTTACTCTTTTTAAGTATGAAATAAGCCAGTACGCTGTTTTAATATTACAAAAGATTTATATTTCAAATAAATGTTGTTCTTTTGAACTTTCTATTCAAAGAATCCTGAAAATATATATTAACAAAAATATGAAGTGGCTGTTTTCAACATTAATAATAATAAGAAATATTTCTTGAGCAGCAAATCAGCATATTAGAATTGATCACAGGAATAAATTAAATTTTACAATATATTCACATAGAAAACAGTTATTTTAAATTGGAACATATTTCACAATATTACAGTTTTTACTGTATTTTTGATTGCCTTGGTGATTGCCTTCTTTCAAAAACATTCAAAAAATCTTAACAACCCCAAACTTTTCAACAGTAGAGTAGTGTACTATTTTCAGCATACTATGATTTGGGACACACTAATCCTAATTCCACCAATATCTTCCTCTTCTCACCTGTTCCTCATCTCCAATAGCAGCGATATATCCCAGAATGCTTTGGATCTCATCTTGGGTGGTACCCTTGCTGATGTAATACTTCAGAAGGCCACAGAGAGATGCTCTGATTGTCTTGATGTCTTCCTCACTCAGATCTGCATCTTTACTTCCAGAACTAGAAAGGAGACGGGAAAGAGAGATTGGATGAAGTGGTGGAAGGAGAAAGAGGCAGAACAGTCATGAGGTGACACAGCAGAGGACTGAGGGATTGTGGGAGATGTAGTCTTACCCATAGTAAAGGCGAACTGTATCCAGCAGGAACTGCACTCCATATTTCTTCCTGAACTGCTTCCTGCTGTCTTTGATGACGGTGGACATGTACTGGATGTGACCTTCAAGACGACAAACACATCATGCTCATCACAAAAGTACACACAAGCGCCACATAAAACGTACACATCATAACTCCACAAAAGAGCGCAACAGTGACCACCAACTATTTCAACAGCCTTGTTGCAAATATCTCTCATATTCCTTTTGTTCGTAGGGATTTCAGAGTTTTCAAATCTCTCTTCCAGATTATGAGGGGTTTAGTTCTGAACGGGAATTCAATATGATTTTTAAAAATTATTTGATAATTGCACTGACTTGAGGCTTCTACAGAAGAATATTTATAATATCTTGAATAAAAATAAAAATAATAAAATAAAATAAAATAAACCCGAGAGCTAATGGTTATGGAAGACTAGGAGTGACACTTAAAAACTAAAATGGAGGAATCAGTTATCAATTTAATAAAACAAACATAAAAATGAATATAAATAAATCACTATTTAAATTGAAAAAATTAACAGACATAATTAAAATGTATACTTAATTCATGTTTTAAATGTAGTTAAATAAAATAATTAAATTAACAAATAATTTTTACATTGAAACATGCATAGACATATACTGTATAAAACTGTTTATTCAATGTATGTTTTAAAATGCAGGTTAATAAAACCATAAAATAGTAATAAATCATTTTTAAACTGTATATTGTATTTAAAAAAACACATTTGGCAACTGCTTTTTTATGCATTTGTCAAACAAGTAAAAAAAAAAAATCTATTTAGCTATGGAAAAAAAAATGGGATTTTTACTTCTAGAACCTGACTGTTCCAAGAATGTTATACAAACAGAATATTAAATAATAAAAGCATGCATGAACAAAACAGTTTGCTTGTTGAAATATACAAACATAATTACGGCATGAATAAAGCAAACACACACACACACACACACACACACACACACAGAAGGTGCATCCCAATTCACATACTTATGCACTATTCTGTGACGTTTTGTAGTATAAATAGTGTGAGCAGTGTGTTCACACTGAAAATTCCAAAAGTGTACTTTAAATACCCGGATGATGCACTTAATTAACTGAAAAAACGAGTGTGGAATGTTCATGCACTACACGGTTGAGTACATAGTGCATAAGTACATAGTGTTTAAGTGCATAGTGTATAGTGCGCCATGTGGGACATGACTAGAGACTGACCGATGCGCAGGGGGAAATCTCCTTGGTTCCAGATGCTGAAGTTGAACAGCAAGTGTGTGTGGAGCTGCTGAAGGAGCTGTGAGTTCTTCTCATACGTCATCTGCTCGATCAACAGCTGAATCGCCACCAGCACGCTCACGTCCACCAGGAACGCTGGCAACTGCACACAGACAAAAAACAAGACAGGGAAAATAAAGACATGCAGAGAGAAGACTGAGAAATCAAGAGAAAGAGAATCATGGGTACCTTCTGAAGCAGAGCTCCTAATGTGGCCACACCATGTGAATGCAGAAGTGTTTCCTGGTTTATGGGATGCCGTTGCAGGAAATGCTTGATCACGAGCAAGAATGTTGCCACGAGATTCTTCTCCAGTCTGGCCTCTGAATAATAAATGTCCACAAACATCATATCACAACATTGTCAAGATATAATAATCAGAAATACAGAAAAGGGGAAAGCGGTAAGATCTTTATGCAAACAATCAGTCACACATTCATTCTGTCCACCAACAGGTAATAACACTGTTATTTTAGTATTATTTATATACGTACTATACATTTTTTTTTCCCCTATCACATTTTAATAATCATAAGTTAGGTATCATTCTTAAAACTTAAAAAGCTTAAACACTCAAAATTCAACGTGTGATAACCATTTTGAAATTGGACATTGCTTTACCATGGAAACTGTGCTTTAAAACCTTTTAATCACAAGTTTTGTGTTACTAGCAATTTTAGAGTCCAAATTATCTTGTTAATAAAAATAAATAAATAAATAAAATTGATTCAACAAGGTGCTGAAAGCATTCTTTAGAAATGTTGGCCCATATTGATAGGATAGCATCTTGCAGTTGATGGAGATTTGTGGGATGCACATCCAGGGCACGAAGCTCCCGATCCACCACATCCCAAAGATGCTCTATTGGGTTGAGATCTGGTGACTGTGGGGGCCATTTTAGTACAGTGAACTCATTGTCATGTTCAAGAAACCAATTTGAAATGATTCGAGCTTTGTGACATGGTGCATTACCCTGCTGGAAGTAGCCATCAGAGGATGGGTACATGGTGGTCATAAAGGGATGGACATGGTCAGAAACAATGCTCAGGTAGGCCGTGGCATTTAAACGATGCCCAATTGGCACTAAGGGGCCTAAAGTGTGCCAAGAAAACATCCCCCACACCATTACACCACCACCACCAGCCTGCACAGTGGTAACAAGGCATGATGGATCCATGTTCTCATTCTGTTTACGCCAAATTCTGACTCTACCATCTGAATGTCTCAACAGAAATCGAGACTCATCAGACCAGGCAACATTTTTCCAGTCTTCAACTGTCCAATTTTGGTGAGCTCGTGCAAATTGTAGCCTCTTTTTCCTATTTGTAGTGGAGATGAGTGGTACCCGGTGGGGTCTTCTGCTGTTGTAGCCCATCCGCCTCAAGGTTGTGCGTGTTGTGGCTTCACAAATGCTTTGCTGCATACCTCGGTTGTAACGAGTGGTTATTTCAGTCAAAGTTGCTCTTCTATCAGCTTGAATCAGTCGGCCCATTCTCCTCTGACCTCTAGCATCAACAAGGCATTTTCGCCCACAGGACTGCCGCATACTGGATGTTTTTCCCTTTTCACACCATTCTTTGTAAACTCTAGAAATGGTTGTGCGTGAAAATCCCAGTAACTGAGCAGATTGTGAAATACTCAGACCGGCCCGTCTGGCACCAACAACCATGCCACGCTCAAAATTGCTTAAATCACCTTTCTTTCCCATTCTGACATTCAGTTTGGAGTTCAGGAGATTGTCTTGACCAGGATCACACCCCTAAATGCATTGAAGCAACTGCCATGTGATTGGTTGATTAGATAATTGCATTAATGAGAAATTGAACAGGTGTTCCTAATAATCCTTTAGGTGAGTGTATATATATATATATATATATATATATATATATATATATATATATATATATATATATATATATATATACACATACATACATACACACACATGCACACACGCACACACACACACACATATATATACATATAGTATAAAACGAAAAATGTTTAGTTCAGTACATTTGCTTTATAGTAAAATTTTACACTCAGCTTTCAATGATCTGATGAGCGTCTTCTTTAAAAAGAGACCAACCTGAGGCGTTCATGAATTACAACCAGGGCATGACATTAACACGTGCCAATCCATTAAATGCAGGTTGAAATAACAAACTAAGCACTATGTAGTGTCGTCAAAAATATTGTTTTCCAACACATACCGTTATTGAAATATATGGAAAAAAGCTTCCAATACTCATTTCAATATTCAGAATAGATACACGACACCACCTGCACTTTCTCGGTCTCTCATCTCTCCAACAGCAAGTTGACACACAAAACCGCCTCCCCTCACTCGTTTCTTTTGCTCTGGATGAATATTGTTGGTGTTACAGGGCTTGAATTTCAGCGTGGGATTGCGCATATTGTGCATAATTTTACTCATTCCAGCAGATTTTGTGCTCACACCCAAAGTATGTGCACATAAGCCTCTCAGTACTAAACTAAGTTCTTTTGCGCTGCTTATTGTGCTTAAACAGTCAAATACACACACAATAATGTCAAAATGCCGGCCTTGGCGAATATTCACAAAAACACAGTCAGTTATGTTTTGAGTGAACATAAACAGCTGAGAAAGAAAACGCATGTGTACCAGTATAATGGATCCGTGAGTCAGGTCTTAAAGTGACAGTAGCCTAATATACCTGCTGCCAAATTATGAGATAATATTAAAAATATCTATATGGTAGTTTTTCCCCATGGTATCGATGTCAAAATTGGCTAGTAACTAGTGGCTAGTAACTTTGGAAAACCACTAGCCACAGTAGCTGATGAGCAAAAAAGTTAATGTCAGGCCCTGCTTTCAACCATTTTAGATAAGATCTACAGTAAAAAAAAAAAAAAAGGTGCTGGGGGGGGTGGAGTTAACAGGTTAAACTAGCTTTTATTTTTATATTTTGGCTTTTCATTTAAATTTTAGTTTTAATCATTTTGTTATGTGCTTTTGCTTTTAGCCTTTTTCAGCTAATATTTATATTTTATTTCAGCTTTATTTCAAAGAAATACTACACTATTACAACACTGGCTAATGCTGCGTGTGCTCACCGGACGCCCTGTTTGAAGGCAGCATGACCCAGTCTCCCTCCGCGGGTGTGACTGAGTCAGGGGTGATGAACTCTGACCCCGAGCGGTCGATGTGATGTAAATCAGGGGTTAACAAAGTCAACTGTTCCAAGACTGGAAGCAACACAGGAAGCCCTCCAACACAGTTGATCATGTCCTACAAAAGACGAGAGAGAGAGTGTGAGCAGTTGTTTAAGGAGAAGGAGAGTTACGAGAGAACTTTCTAACAGACTACAAAAAAAGAAGAAAAAAAATAATAAAGGACGGGACTACATACTTTGATATCCCAGTTGACCACTTTATTTCCTGTCAAGCGACCGTGCAGCATATTAGGGGACAAATCCAGACAAATTGGGTTCCTACATGCCTGTATATGCAAGGGAACAACGATTAGTTGTTTACATGCTAAAGAGTGTGTCGCAAACATGACATATTTCTGAAAGAAGTCTCTTCTGCTCACCAAGGCTGCATTTATTTGATCAAAAATACAGTAAAAATTTTCATATTTTGAAATATTATTACAATCTAAAATAACGATTTTCTTTGAATATGTAATTTATTCCTGTGATCAAAGCTGAATTTTCAGCATCATTACTCCAGTCTTCAACGTCACATGATCCTCCAGAAATCCTTCTAATATGCTGATTTGCTGCTCAAAAGCATTTCTTATTATCAATATTGAAAACAGTTGTGCTGCTTCATATTTTTGTGGAAACATACATTTTTCATTCAGGATTCTGAAAGTTCAAAAGAACGGCATTTATTTGAAATAGACATTTTTTGTAACATTATAAATGTCTTTACTGCCATTTTTAATTTAATGCATCCTTCCCAAATAATGACACCAAACTTTTGAACGGTAGTATGTAACTTTTTGTATAAATTTTGTACCAGACCCAGACTTTCAATCTTTAAACATAAAAATCTAACATAAAAACATATTACATGTAAAAATATAAACATATCACCAAACAATGTAAAATAATCATAAGCTACTTTAATATTAATTGTGTGAAATTACTCATATACATTTTTAAATCTAAATCTCTCAGTCGTAGATTCGTTTTTTTTTTTAGTTAGTGTACTTGTTTACTAAGGAGACAACAGTGACATAAAACGTGATGCAAAAAGAAAAAGGTAAAAAAAAAAAAAAGAGTTATATATATATATATATATATATATATATATATATATGTATTTTTTTTTTTTTTATATATATAAACATATTTTATTGTGCATCATTTCTATACAGCTCAGTCATAGGTGACATTGACCTTCAGGCACACCTCACCTTTGGAGAATAGTGTAGCAGAAGTTTAGGTGCCAAGTCTCCGAGTTCAGCTTCTTGGCTTTTAAAGGGAGAAATACAGTTTGGTCCTGCGCTACAGAGGGCTTTGACATGACTGGCTTGGAGGGGCTCGTGGAAGACCATGACACTTCCCAGCTGCCCTTGCAGTGAGGTGGGACTTCCCCACTCACTGTCTTGAGTCCCAGCAGAAATGAGTTTGGTGACGGACTCAGGTTTGGTCCCCAGCAGCCCGCCCCAGCCCGGGAGGATGCCACTCAAAGACGTGCGCCCGGAGGAATTACCTCCAGAAAACGGAGGATCTGGGATTTGAGAGGGAGGTGGGGTCGTGGTGCGGTGACCCGCTGAACCGATACAGCATGACGTGAAGGCCTGAGAGAGAGAGAGACACACAAAGATAAAAGACTGAACAAAGTTACAAAGTCACTCCAGCGGGACATACTCTCTATATCAGTGCGCACTGTTTCTGAACTCCCTGAAACTACTCCATTGCAGTCTTGAGTTTTCTTCCAGGAATGAACACGTCACAATATTCCTCATTTAAATAATTCATTTAAATAAAGGGGCGGGGCCTGGCTGAGTTAGTTAGTAGTGTGTTGAAACTCGCAGTTATGGTAAGAGGTGGGACGTTTCCAAAACATGCTCGAAGCGGTTGACCAATCACAACACACTGGTCCAGCCGACCAATCAGAGCACATTGCGCTTTTCGGAAGGAAGGGCTTCATAGAGACAGGAACTAAACAAAGTGATGTAGGCAGACTGGCAAAAGAGGTGCTACAATAATTTAAAATATTTTTTAACAATTTTTTTTAACAATAAAGCATGAAAACCTATTCTAGTAGAGCCCAAAATAAAATCAAGACTTGAAAAAGGGCATAATAGGTCCCCTTTAACATTTCACACTTTTAGAAATGCTGCTAGGGTGGTTTTTAGGTGGGTTTTCAAAAAGAATCAGTACAGAAAGCATTGTTTCTCTCACCTCAGTCATGGTTGGGTATTTTAAAGGTGCTGATAGTTTCTGCTGTCCATCCACAAAGATGTAAACCAGACTCTGGCCAAACGGCCTCTTCCCCGGCACGTGAACAACACCAATGCTGTGCTGCAGGTCAAATACAAACATCTCATTACAACTCAATTTCACTTTGTTTTTGGACAAAGAACTGGGTTGTCCATGCTGTAACAATATATAAAAATATTTCTTTGGTCATGTGACTCACCCAGAGCGAATCACAGAAGCAGTAGTCAGGCAGCATGACGGTGACGTATTCTTTCTTAGTGCACACGGCAACCACAAGCACTCCAGCTGAACTGATAAAGGCCTCGAACCCAGTGCCACCCGGGGTGAAAAAACTATGCACATACAAAAACATAAGAACAAGTTTTTAGAAATCAGTCCACATAGTGAAAATGAATTAAATATTACAATTGGGAGGCGCAAATACAGGATGTGCACACACTGGAGTCTCAAATTTTGAAATTGAAACTGATTTGCTGTGTAACAAAAATAGTTATTTTATTCAACTACATAATAATAATAATAATAATAATAATGATGATAATAATAATAATAATAATAACTAAAAACTTAAACGTAACATCAAGACGCTGTCTGAAAAAAGATGCAAGATAGGTTCTCTTAAATATTCACCATTCTTTATAGGGTGGGAGATACAGTACAGCAAGCATTGACAAAATATTTGCAATGATTGTTTAGAAAGTTTATATCAAAAAATTATTACTTAAAAAAAAAAAACTGTCTAATAGTCTAATACAGTT
Organism: Coreius guichenoti; assembly: GCA_039654105.1. Lineage (NCBI taxonomy): Eukaryota > Metazoa > Chordata > Actinopteri > Cypriniformes > Gobionidae > Coreius > Coreius guichenoti. The sequence goes on along the minus strand of CM077180.1, from coordinate 6,721,801 downwards.
CAAATACACTATCGTTCAAAAGTTTGGGGTCAGTAAAATGAATGCTTTTTTCAGCAAGGATACATTAAATTGATCAAAAGTGACAGTAAAAACATTTAATGTTACAAAATAATTATATTTCAAATGAATGCTGTTCTTTTGAACTTTCTATTGATCAAAGAATCTTAAAAAACGTTTCCACAAAAATATGAAGCAGCACAACTGTTTTCAACATTGATAATAATAATACATTTTTCTTGAGCAGCAAATCATCATATTAGAATGATTTCTGAAGAATCATGTGACACTGAAGACTGGAGTAATGATGCTGAAAATTCAGCTTTGATCACAGGAATAAATTACACTTTAAAATATATTCAAATAAAAAACATGTAATATTATTTCACAATATTACAGTTTTTACTGTATTTTTGATCAAATAAATGCAGCCGTGGTGAGCAGAAGAGACTTATTTCAAAAACAATCTAACTTGAATCTTTGAATGGTAGTGTATATGTCACATACATATTGATTATATTGAATACAAGGCTGAAAAACTTTTTTATTTTGTCCCGTCCTCATTCCTTACTTTATCTAGTTTCCTTTCCCACCAAAATCACTATCACACCACTAATCTCTTATTTCCATTCTCACCTATACAACTGTTTCCTCTTCTCTCCTTTACTGGGTGGGCCCAGCTGATCTTGGTCCAATGACAGCCAAGCAAAAAAGCTAAAGGCGTAGCCTGGCCAACGGAGGATGGTCGGCACGGAGATGCCAGCCATAGGCGGTGACAGATCAAAGTACTGCATGGCGCTCTCCAGGCCCTGTTTGCGCACCATCCCCAGGAGCGAGCGCAGTACCGGACCCACATACGGGTGAGCGCGGCCCAGTTCGTCCTGCCGCAGGAGTCTCAGTAGATTCTGGAGCTCAGAGGAACTCAGCGATTGACTGCCTAAAGAACCCAACAGCCCCACCAGACTCTCGGCACAGGCCCGGTGTAGCCGCTCATGCCTCTCCAGAGCCGACAGCAATACGAGAGTCATGGAAGAGTTGACGCAGGTGGCTCGCGTCCGCCGGTTCAGACCGCAGATGCGGCGGAGCCAGTCAGCAGCGAAGATCTGCAGCTCGGCAGAGTCCAGCTCTGGAAGCCACTGGATCAGGAGCAGGAGAGGGTCCACGTTACTGATGCCCAGGAGGCCCACGGAGGAATGTTCACCTTCAACAGCCTGCAAGAATACAAGGATGAAAAGAAAGGATGTGAGACGACTCCATTCCAAACATAGTTACCTGCCCACTTAAGAGTCGTGTCCCAAATGTTGCACAATACACTATGCACTATGTACTCAACTGTGTGTTCAATAGTGTATGAAGTTTATATGGTTATTTTGTCATTCAAGATCAGAGTCTGATAGCCCCTCCCCCTCCGCCACGTAATTAAAGCTGTGAAAGTTGAGTGCATGAAGGTTCCAACATTCGACACTCGTTTTTTCAGTTAATTAAGTGCATCATCCGGGTATTTAAAGTGTGCTTTTTCTTTCTGGAATTTTCAGTGTGAACACACTACTCACACTATTTATACTACAAAACGTCACAGAATAGTGAATTGGGACACATCTAAGGTGAATTTAAAGACATCAAAGGTGTAAATAGTCGAATCACTCGAGTCATATGTAAACAGTCTGATGATACTGTCTTCTGTAGAGCTCGAATTTGTTTCATAACTGATGAATTTTGCAACATTGACAATGTTATTGAACTGAACTGAAATGAAATGAATCAGCATTGAACTGAATTGAGCTGAATAATGACACTATTGTCTTGGTAGGGCTGCTTCGTAACTGTATTAAAAAAATTTCATAACTGATAAATTGACACATCGTTATTGAACTAAACACTGAACTGACTCAAGCTGAATAACAACACTATTTCCTTCTGTAGAGCTGTTTTACAGCTGAATTCAACTTTTTTAATAATTGATGCAGTTATTGAACTGATCTGAATCAACACAACTGATTCGAGCTGAATAACAACTTCTTCTGTCGAGCTGCTTTACAGCAGAATTTGAATTTGTCTCATATTTGATGAAGTTTGTGTTATTTTCCTGTTTATTACTGCGAAGCTGTTTTAAAACAATTCGTATTGTATAAGCGGTATATAAATAAAGGTTACTTGACTTGAGAAAGAAAGGGGCCGATAACATCATGTGACTGACTCAACAGGAAACAGGAAGTGTTTATCTTACCATATTCATGAGTTCCTTCAGCAGGTGTCTGGATGGCTGACCCAGTGACACCAACACTTCATACAGGTGAGTGTAGCCAATCCGCTCCTTAAACACTTCCTACAAGGACAAAAAATTGTTTTATTTATTATAAGTTTAAATTAGTTGCTGATTAGTTCAAATTCACTAGTTCAAGAACTCCTTCCCAAGTGAACATATGCTGAAAGAATAGGAATAACCTTGCTGTCATAATTTGGAACCAATCCAATGGGATCAAATAAGAATCAAATAAAGATTCATATTGGTTATTAATCTTTGATCTATAACAGAAAAAATTATATTCACTACATTAATGATTTGTCCAGGCCTAGAAACAATTTTTTTTTGATCATGATCATGGAAATCCTGTCGTAAAGGTCAAATTTATACTACTGCTAATTATGCATAACTACACTACCATACAAAAAAAGTTTGGGGTCAGTAAGATTTTTTTTAAAGAAATTAATTTTATTCAGCAAGGATGCATTAAATAGATCAAAAGTGACAGAAAATATATTTTTTTATAAAAAAAAGGGTTTGTAATGTTACAAAAATCTCAATTTAAAATTGAAAATAATCAGAAATATGTTTATTGAGCAGCACATCATATTAGAATGATTTCTGAAGGATCATGTGACACTGAAGACTGGAGTAATGATGCTGAAAATTCAGCTTTGATCACAGGAGTAAATTACATTTTAACATATATTAACATAGAAAACAGTTATTTTAAATTGTAATAATAATATTTCACAATATCACTGTTTTTCTGTATTTTTGATCAAATAAATGCAGCCTTGGTGAGACTTCTGTGTTTGAAAGAAGTCTCTTATTGGTGATCACAAGAGACTTGTGATATAAAACAAAAACACGCACTGACTTCAAACTTTTGAATGGTAGTGTATATAGAAATATGTATATTTGTTATATGTTGGAATTCTATTATAACAAACCTTTGCAGCAGGTGACTTGTGCATCACTGTCGAGAGAGTTTTGATTGTTGCCACGGCAAGGCAGTCGAGCCTCCCTTGGAACACCTGATTGGAGGAAAATGCAGTCAATCAAGAGATACAGCCAATGGCTGAAGACTTAGTACAGTGTTCCGTGTGGCCTGTTCTATTCCTGCTCTGTCTGTTTACTTTGCCATGCAAATAATGAATGAAAAGCCATGATGACGAGCTTTATTCATCACTACAATGCAACAACAGAACCATGCTTACATGAACAGGCAGGAATAGAATCAGGCATTGCAGGTGAAAATTTAAATTTATGTTGATTATCACAGTGAAATTGTTTGAGTTCTGAGCCTCTGATAAACATGACATCAGATCATCAGTGCTCAGATCTGAAACTAAAAACTCCCCAACACCAACTACACACACTTCATATACACATACACAGACATCATAACCCCTCCACAACCAAAAGAACTCTGTCCAGCCACGCCTTGTCATGAGACTCCTGATTGGCTGATTGCAAAAAGCGTGTGATGCTCTATCTGTCATTGCAATTGGCTAGTTCAAAATAGATAAGAATACGACAAAGACCGGCTGGAGAGTGACAAGCACTGAGCAGCAATAAACAGAATAAGACATGAAATCAAGGAGGTCCTTCTATACAGCGTTAAGCACACACAGCTATAGGCCGATAATCTCCACGGGCAACACAAGGCTGCTGAGGTCACAGCATTCCAACCATGTTACCATACCACCAGATGAAAGGTCGAAAGGGGAACGGGAGGGAAACAAGCAAAGCAAAATAAATAGAATGAGATGATTATGGAAAGCATGACTTGAGTAAATAAACTAAAGACCACTCCATTACAAGATTCCACATTCACAGCAATTTAAATTCAGAAATGGACTTGTACATAATTGTTTTGATACCGGAACAAGGAAGTACTGAATGGCTTATGAAACAGGGCTGACCACTTACTGTATGGTGGCAATAGATTTGGATGTGACACTCTGTGTGTTGTCAGACCATAGTGTGAAAAATGCATGCAAGTACGGGTGGGTAATATAAGTATATTACATTATTAAATATTACATTTATTACGAGATTCACAAACATTTTGGTTGATATATCACATACACACACACACATACACACATTTTTTGAAGTACAACTGCTAAAAGTAAGTTTAAATTTCAGCTATTTATATAAATTATATTATATACTTTATAATATATTGCTTATTATTTAAACTTACATTAGAAATAAGATTAATTAAAAATGTTATTTCCCATTATTAAACTGGATTGGTTATAATATATTATACATTTTATAATATATATTTATTATTATTTATATTTTAAATAGGATTTTAATTATTTTATATTTATAAAGTGTATTTATACAGTATTTTATTTACAGCCACAATCTACTTTTTTATATATACAGTTTTAGTTACATTTTTAATATATTTATTAGTATTTATATTATATAATACAAAATAATTTAAAATTACTTTATATCTATATTATTTCTATTATATATTATTTGCATTATATCAGCCACAGTCAACTTTAGATTGATATTGTATACAGTGAATCCAGAAAGTATTCACAGCGCTTCACTTTTTCCACATTTTGTTATGTTACAGCCTTATTCCAAAATGGATTTATTTCATTATTTTTTCCCTCAATTCTACAAACAATACCCCATAATGACGTGAAAGAAGTTTGTTTGAAATCTTTGTAAATTTATAAAAAAAAAAAAAAAAAAAAAAAAAAAATCACATGTACAGAAGTATTCACAGCCTTTGCCATGACACTCAAAATTGAGCTCGGGTACATCCTGTTTCCACTGATCATCCTTGAGATGTTTCTACAACTTGATTGGAGTCCACCTGTGGTAAATTCAGTTGATTGGACATGATTTGAAAAGGCACACACCTGTCTATATAAGGCCCCACAGTTAACAGTGCATGTCAGAGCACAAACCAAGCCATGAAGTCCAAGGAATTGTCTATAGACCTCCGAGACAGGATTGTATCAAGGCACAGATCTGGGGAAGGGTACAGAAAAATTCTGCAGCATTGAAGGTCCCAATAAGCACAGTGGCCTCCATCATCTGTAAATGGAAGAAGTTTGGAACCACCAGGACTCTTCCTAGAGCTGGAGGCCCGGCTAAACTGAGCGATCGGGGCAGAAGGGCCTTAGTCAGGGAGGTGGCTAAGAACCCGATGGTCACTCTGACAGAGCTCCAGCGTTTCTGTGAAGAGAGGAGAAACTTCCAGAAGAACAACCATCTCTGCAGCACTCCACCAGTCAGGCCTGTATGGTAGAGTGGCCAGACAGAAGCCACTCCTCAGCAAAAGGCCGCCTGGAGTTTGCCAAAAGGCACCTGAAGGACTCTCAGACCACGAGAAACAAAATTCTCTGTTCTGATGAAACAAAGATTGAACTCTTTGGCCTGAATGGCAAGTGTCATGTCTGGAGTAAACCAGGCACCGCTCATCACCTGGACAATACCATCCCAACAGTGAAGCATGGTGGTGGCAGCATCATGCTGTGGGGATGTTTTTTAGCAGCAGGAACTGGGAGACTAGTCAGGATCGAGGGAAAGATGAATGCAGCAATGTACAGAGACATCTTTGATGAAAACCTGCTCCAGAGCGCTCTGGACCTCAGACTGGGGTGAAGGTTCATCTTCCAACAGGACAACGACCCTAAGCACACAGCCAAGATAACAAAGGAGTGGCTACGGGACAACTCTGTGAATGTCCTTGAGTGGCCCAACCAGAGCCCAGACTTGAACCCGATTGAACATCTCTGGAGAGATCTGAAAATGGCTGTGCACCGATGCTCCCCATCCAACCTGATGGAGCTTGAGAGGTCCTGCAAAGAGGAATGGGAGAAACTGCCCAAAAATAGGTGTGCCAAGCTTGTAGCATCATACTCAAAAAGACTTGAGGCTGTAATTGATGCCAAAGGTGCTTTAACAAAGTATCGAGCAAAGGCTGTGAATACTTACGTACATGTGATTTTTTGCATTATTTATTTTTAATAAATTTGCTAAGATTTTTAACAAACTTCTTTCATGTTGTCATTATGGGGTATTGTTTGTAGAATAGAGGAAAAAAATAATGAATTTAATCCATTTTGGAATAAGGCTGTAACATAACAAAATGTGGAAAAAGTGAAGCACTGTGAATACTTTCCGGATGCACTGTATTTAAAAACACTATATTTAAAACCATAGTTAACCACTACTTAGTCATGTATATTCCAAGAAATTAAAAAAATATATAATAATAATAATAATCTGCTTGTTTCAACCAGTATATCACCCACCCTTGCAAGTTTATATGTGACTTTCTGCTCAGGTGAGCGAGAGAGAGGGGTGTGGTCTTGTCCTGGAGTGGTCGTGTAGGCGGCGGGGGGGGTGGGGGGGTTTGGCGTGGTGAGCGGGAGTGACAGGAAGCAGGTGGGCGGTACCTGAATCTCACTCTCTCCTGTCAGTAACCTGTTGGTTAAATCTTTCTGGTCCTTTTCTGCAGCTGTGCACCTAGCGTTAACCAGCTGCCGGGCGTAGCCGACCGCAGCAAGCACAGACGGTCAGATGAGAGGAAAGGGCAAAGGGTTAAGGTTAAAAGGTAGGAGGTTAAAGGTCATGGCCCTAAGTGCCTAAGTGTTCCGTCGCTAAAGGACAGAAACATGCATGGATAGAAGGCAGTGCTGCAGTTTAGATACGTGTACATGCTGTGGTAACTATATAAGCACAGTAAGACAGTTTTAATAGCAACATACTAAAGAGACAGTTGAAACACAATTTTGCACACAGCATACTGTTCATACTGTTCAGAAAACCAAGCACAGGATTGTAAACATTTACACAAGAAACTGATTGGCGAGACAAATTCTCTCATGTGCATAAACACACAAAGAAAACCCTGCAACTGAACACAGTTAGTTAAACGACAATGAACAATACATCTTTAGATTCTGACAGGATCTAAAACACACTAAAACAGAGGGATGTTCCTGTCAAACACTGTAATGAAGGTCAGATATTCATCATTAACATCCTGTAAAAGTCCTTTAGTGTCAATAGAGCTCAGCAGTTGAGTTCTGGGAAAATCCCATTCAAAAACACCACAACTTCTTTTAGAGATAATATATCAGTCTTACATATATCAGACCTACCATGATCTTTACGGTTGTTAACTTCGTGTTTAAAGAATCACATTTAATTGCTGAATTCTTACACTGTTGAAAAAAGTGCAAAAATTGTATCTTTCAGCTTGTGTGCGCAAAAGTACACCTTAGTGCCATATTTACTGTAAACCTAAAGGATGCATATTATATTAGTACGTTAAGGTAATAATATGTACCCTAAGGGAATTAATTTGCACCCTTAAGGTACTTTCACTCTTTAGGGTTAGATAGATTAGATAGTACAGCATTTACTTGAAATCTTAATATTATAAATGTCTTTACCGTCTTTTTGATCAATTTAATGCATCCTTGCTAAATAAAAGTATTAATTTCTTTAAAAACAAATCTTTCTGAGGTGAAACTTTTGAACTGCATTATAGGTAATGTTAGCCAGCAAATATGGTACAAAGTCTTTTTCCCCACAGGCCTTTTTTCTGATTTTCAAATACTTTTTTGCTTTGAATCAAATGTTGATTCTTCTCGGAGTGGTTTAGAAGTTTTCAAGACTCAGAACTCTTTACTGAAGATTTTTCTGAAATGACTGTTTCCAAAACAAAGGGACCTGGCAAAGTCATTGTTGAGCTCTATTTTGACTCAGAACTGAGTAAACCCAAATGCATGCAGTGTAATGTAGTGTAGTGTTGTAAGAGGAGCTCACCTTACTGTTCTGCAGGAGTCGGGTCAGATGCTCGAAGCAGTTACTGTTGAGAAAAATGGCCTGCAGAACTGGTCGGTCGGTGCACTCAAACATATCCTGAATGGTTTCTGAGTGAAATGGAGAACAGGTTTCAGAACAGCACTGTGGTCAAGAGCAGACCATTAAAAGAGGAAGTCTTGATTTTGTTTTTGGGGTCTACTAGAATAGGTTTTTTATGCTTGAAATGTTCAAAAAACACATCATTTTTTATATAACTGACATTGTTGCAGCACCTCTCTTCCCAGTCTGCCAGTAACGCTCTGTTTAGTTCCTGTCTCTATCGCCCTGTTTACACCTGGTATTAAGATGTGTTTTGGTCGATTGGATCACAAGTGGACGAAGCTTAATACAGGTGTAAACGGTCTAAAAAGTTTTGAACTTGTCCACTTTCGACCACTTCCAGAGGTAGTTGAAAACGCACCTAAGTAACCTAACGTGAAAACTTTATGGGAAGCACGCTAGCCAGACGGAATTAAAATTTTGTCATCTGAAGAACCAAATTTGGTTTAAAGACGAAAAACGTACCAAGCACAACGTTCTCTCATCACTCCTGATTTCTAACACACACTCACAGCGTTCGCCGTGGTCTTGCGGGTGTCAGAGCAGAAACGAAAGCTGATGCTCTCTGTATGTTTTTCCATCATCTCTGTACATTCATATGTAAATTGCGCGAGCTTATTTTGTCCATTACATCGAAAGACCTGAAAAAAGAAACCCATACGTTTACCCGCCCATAGACCCTCCCCTCGAAGAAAGCAGGACAGAAGTGGTTGAAAGTGGACAAAAGAGACGGATTTAAACACCAGGTGTAAATGGGAATGTCTCCCTCATCTACTTGTGATCTGATCGACCAAAATGCATCTTAATACCAGGTGTAAACAGGGCCTATGAAGAAAAGTGTAATGTACTCTGATTGGTGGATCAGTGTGTTGTGATTGGTCAATGGCTTTGAGTGTGTTTCGGAAATGTCACGCCCTTTACAATATCTTGAGTACACACTACTAACTAACTCAACCAGACCTCACCCCTTTTTAGTGTATGCCTTGGTGGGAATTATTTAAATGAGGAATATTCTGACATGTTTGTTCCCGAAAGAAAACTCAAGACTACAACGTAAGCATTTCAAGGAGTTCAGAAACTGTGCACTGATAAGAGAATAACTCTCTTTGGAGTGACTTTTTTAACTTTTTCATGCTCAAACAGCAACATTCCACACTAAGGAAAGTTGGAAATGTAAAAAGCCTAACAGGTGCTCTTTAAAGAACACAACACGAGAGACCGATCTACTCACCGAGCATGTTCACCTGTAACGCCACAAAGCGGCTCTCCCAGTGCCGAGAGCGGGGCGGCGTCGGATGACCTTTGACCTGCGCCGTGGCGGCGGGGTCTGAGTTCAGCAGTTTGAAGTAGCTCTCCAGCACGGAGCTGATCTCCACCTGTCTCTGATCGGAGCTGCTGGCCAGGAGCCGGTGTACCACCTCCCTCAAACAGCCCAGTGTCAACAGGGCCTTCCTGTCTGGAGCCTCGCTGTCCCAATCCTCCCCATCTCCACCTCCGCTCAGACACTCACCTGTTCCCAACACTCCCATCAGCACCTCCATTGTGGCTGGCGAGATGGCCAGCAGAGCGTTACGCTGTTGAGACAAACAAGACATTAAAAGAGACACAGAAAACAGAATTAGGAAGTATGTCTTTTTTTGTATCCCATTTAGGGTTGTGTATCATTTTAATTTTAATAATTCGGATTCTTCTTATCGATTCCAATTCTTACAGATTCCAATAAGGTATAAAAAAAAAAAAAAAAAAAAAACTTTTCACATTCACATTTATATCCTATTGCAAAACATTTCATTGTAGCTGAATACCATGAACACAAATCAACAGGCTAAAGAGCACAAGAAACTTCTGCCTATGGTTTAAAAATACCCTAACAAAAACAACAAGCCTAACTCATATTAATTTCAAGCATTATTAAAGACAAGTAATTAAAAAAGAACAAATAAATTAGCAACTGCACAAATAAATACAAATGAACAAAAATATGAATGAAATAAACATTGTTTTAAGATTTTCAGTTATTCAGAAACTGTAATCAAATGTAAAATTACACTGCACTTCATAAATAAAATATACATGACAAATATAGTTACAAAAGTTATTCAGTCAAGAACAGTGAATGAATTTTCTCTTTGTCTTTTGTTGTTTGATTAACGTTATTATAGAGACGGCAGCAGGAATATTAGGCTGCTGTCACTTTAAGAGCTGCACGGATCAAATATACCCTAATGCATTTTCTTTTTCAACTGTTTACGTTCACTTAAAACATAACTGACCGTGTTTACAAAAATATTTTGACATATTTTTGTGTATTAGTCCATTCAAGTGCAAAAAGACGCAGAAGAGAACTCCGTTCAGTATCGCGCACTATATAGTATGAGAGGTGGCTTTCTGTGCGCAAGTTTTAGATGTGTGCACAGCACAGAAAACAGTGCGCGAGCCTTCTTGTGCATGAATGGTTTAAAAAAAAAAAAAAAAAAAAAATCACATTAAAATAACTTTTTCTGTGCAGCACAGAAAACAGTGTGCGCGTCTTCTTGCGCTTGAATGGTTTTATTAATGGAATTAATGGAAAGTCATATTAAAACGCACACAAAGGAATTGATAAGAGTAATCGAAATTTTAATTTTATAACAAGTATCCGATTCCTCACCTTAAGTATCCGATTCTAGAATTGGAATTCGATTTTCGATTCCCAACCATAATCCCGTTCGATTGTAATTTTAACTGTAAAAGACTGTACTAAATTACGATCATCTTCCTTGCAATTATTCAGATACAGAATTGGTCTTCATTTGTATATTTATTTGCATACCAAATTGTGATTGGTGGAAATTACATTTTACCACCATAACTGATGTCACTTTATCATTTTATCTAAAACTTCAACACTATTCTTTTGCTGCAGCGGCGTACACCTGTGGATATGAGCTCACCTGTCCACCCGCGACGATGGCTCCAAACAGGTGCAAAAGGCAACATTTAAGACTGTCCTTCAGGTGCTCACTCTCCTGAAAACATTCTGAAACACACACACACACACACACACACACACACACACACACAAGAATGAAGAGGCGTCTGCTTTTTATGCAAATGACAAATGGAAACAACAACATGCTGAATTATTTTCTTGTATGCATCCTCCTGTTACACCTGTTCACACATTCCTCAGTGCTACAGACTGAAAGCAAAGTATTGACTGCATTAACGCACAGGTACAGTCAGCAACAGAGTGACACTTCATACTTCATGTCTCTGGCTTCAACCGTTAACATACAGATAAGCAGTGTGAGGTTAGAAGACACTGAGACTGCTTTGTTTAGAGAGCGCTGGTTATGTGCCATCCCTGAAGGCCAAATGATAAAACAGCAGATTTTATCAGTAAATAAACAAACCACAAGCCCCACAGGGTTCATCCAAAGAGATAGACTTACGGTAGAAGAAGGGCACAAACTCTACAGTGAGCGGTGCAGCTTTAAATTTCTGTCTGCTTCTTTCCACAGTACTGAGCTGCTGTCTGCAAGAGCAAGCAAACAAACACAAACCAGATAAACAGACCCATTACTCACACTTCACTTAGTGACAATATAATATCACACAATCATGAATCATGCCATAGAGCAAAGATTGATTCCCAATCCTTTTTGTCAGCCGAACCCTTTTTATCTAAAATATTTACTTGCTCTCCCTCCTGAGATTTTAAGGTAATAAAATATAACACATTTGCATGTTCTCTGAAGTCAGATAATGGTCATGCGGGTAAACAAATAAAATATGTCATTAGATTAGTTTGAATCATAATATACTACTTCAAATAATTAATAAGACATTATGACAGATATAAAACGTTAGATAACATAAATTAACTCAATACAGGTGCGTTTTGCTACTTTCAGTGGCATGTGCACCAAGAGCCCAGGTTAATTTCTCCAGCCATGTCACCTTCCCTCAAATAACCTTTGAAACATACATACACACACACACTGAGTGGGAGGAGAAAAGCTCTTCACAGAACTTGCAGAACCAGACTAGACTACATGTGTTTATTGGTCAAACACAGCTGTGTTTTTCACTGTATAGGTGTTGCCCTATTCGACGGTCTGTATATGTGTGGGTCATGTTACTGAATAACAGGGAACTGCCTCTGACTGAGTGTTTTTGGTTAGCACACAGCACAAATAGCAACATACCATGACTTGTAAAATAAACCCTCACATACAGATTCTTCACTGGCATGTCATTATTGTAGCGTCGAATAACTGAAGCGACAAAATTTACAAAGCATTTTACTGCAGACAATGTAATGTATTTCTAAGGGAAGTTATTTCAGAGTTGAAAATATAAAACATTGTGATAAAAGATTAGAAATACAATTTTTTTTTTTTTTTTTTTTTTTAAATAACATGCACTGATGAATCATTCACAAAAGGACCAGGAATGTATATTAAGAAAGTAAATGATTTACTTTTTTTAGTAAATGATTTTCATTTAACATTGACACAGCTATTTCACACATTCCAGCTCTCCAAACAACACTGGTTTATTCTACAGATTAGCTGCCTAATAATGCCCTATTCAGAGTGTATGAGGAAACTTCTGGATTAGTGCATGCTTGCACAAAGGGATTAACAATTGAGGCATTGGCATTGGTTGCATATCTCACCCGTGAATGCGATGCCTCCAGTTGTGATAGGGATCATACAGACTCTCACAGAAGGCCAAAGCGTGACGGACAAACTCCTCGGCTTGTGTCTGATCAGCCAGCTCCTTCTCTTTTGTCTTACTCTTCAGCTAAATAGAAAGACAGAATTGTTGATTTACTTTATTAGGAAGAGGAAAAGGAAGAGGAAAAGGAAGAGGAAGAAGAAATTAGAGGAAAAAGGGAAAATGAACAGGGAAGGAAGAGAAGAAGAACGTAAGGGAAAAGGAAAAGAAGAGGACAGGGAAAGGGAAAGGGCAAAAAAGAAGAGGAAAGGGAAGTGTAAACAGAAATGACAAAAAAAGGAAGAAATGAGGAAAAGAAATGAGGAAGAGGAAAGGAAAGAGGAAAAAGAGGAAAAGAAAGATGAAAGAAAATGGTAGAGGAATACAGAGAAAGAATAAGGAAGAAGACAAGGCAGATGGAGATGAAGAGAAAATGAGAGAAAAAGGAAAGAGGAAAATTAAAAGGAAAGGAAGAGAAAGATGAAAACTGGAAAAGGAAGAGGAGAGAAAAGGAAAAGAAGAGGACAGGAAAGGGTAGAGGAAGAGGAAGAGGAAACAGACAACAAAAAAAGAAGAAATGAGGAAAAGCAAAGGGAAGAGGAAATAGAGAGGAAAAAGGCAAAAGAAAATGGTAGAGAAATACATAGAATAAGAAATAAGAAAAGGCAGATGGAGAGGAAGAGAAAATGAGAGAAAGGGGAAAGAGGAAAATGAAACGGAAAGGAACAGAAAGATGAAAACAGGAAAAGAAAGAGGAGAGAAAAGTAAGAGAAAAGGAAAATAAGAGGACAGGAAAAGGGCAGAAAAGTAGAGGAAAGGGAAGAGGAAACAGAAATGACAAAAAAGTAAGAAATGAGGAAAGGAAAGGAAAGGAAAGGAAAGGAAAGGAAAGGAAAGGAAAGGAAAGGAAAGGAAAGGAACAGAAAGGAAAGGGGAAATGGAGAGGAAAAGAAAGGAAAGGGGAAATGGAGAGGAAAAGAAAGACGAAAGAAAATGGTAGAGGAATATAGAGAAAATGAAAAATAGGAAAAGGAAGAGGAGAGAAAAGGAAAAGGGCAAAAAAGTAGAGGAAAGGGAAGAGGAAACAGAAATGACAAAAAAATAAGTAATGAGGAAGAGGAAAGGGGAGAGGGAAAAGAAAAGGAAAGGGAAAGGAAAAAAAAGGAAGTAGAAATGACAGGAGAATGTACGAGTAGAGGAATGGGAAAAGGAAAAGGGAACAGAAAAGGAAGAGGAAAGGACAGGAAAAGGATGAAAAAAGAGAGGAAAGGGAAGAGGAAATAGAAAGGACAAGAACTGAGAGAGAGAAAATGAAAAGAAAGATGAACACAGAGAAATAAAATAAGGAAGAGGAGAGGAAAGGGAAGAGGAAAAAGAAAAGAAAAGTGGGAGAGGAAGAGGTAAAAACAGGGCAGTTTGACCATCAAATAATGGTCACAGTAAGAAAAAAATAAATTTGAAGAATGTTTAAACAGAAAGCTTGGTTTTAGAGAGAGTGTCAGACCTGTTGGATATAAAGCGTCGTCATGGTGATGATGTGGTTTATGTAGGAACAGGTGCCGATCTCCTCCACATTTGACAGGTTCCTGTCAAACAGATCACACAGCTGTCAGTGTGGAGAAACTGTGTGTTTGAAGCTGTATTGGATAGACCGCCGTATGACAGGACCATTAGTTCTAGCTGTCAGACAGATTCCCCTGCCACCCCTACGATCATACATCACACACTGACTGCTGCTAAAGTGTGTGTGTGTGTGTGTGTGTGTGTGTGTGTGTGTGTGTGTGTGTGTGTGTGTGTGTGTGTGTGTGTGTGTGGACAAATTACAACAACATTTCATTGAGTGAATGCATGTGAAATGTTTACAGAAGACGACAAATTTGCCCCAGGAGCTGCACTATCGTTCATAAGTTTGGGGTCCATAAGATTGCTTAATGTTTTTGAAAGAAGTCTCTTCTGCTCACCAAGGCTGCGTTTATTGGATCAAAAATACAGTAAAAAAAAGTAAAATTGTGAAATATTATTACAATTTAAAATAACTGTTTTCTATTTTTAATATATTGTAAAATATAATTTATTCCTGTGATCAAAGCTGAATTTTCAGCATCAGTACTCCAGTCTTCAGTGTCACATGATCCTTCAGAAATCATTCTAATATGATGATTTGCTGATCAAGAAACATTTCTTATTATTATCAATGTTGCTGCTTCATATTTTTTGTAGAAACCATGATACAGGATTCTTTGATGAAGAGAAAGTTCAAAAGAACAGGAAGATCTTTCGTAACAATATAAATGACTTTGCTCCTAAATATCCTTTATTTAGGAGCAATTATATTTATAGCAATTATATCATTTATATTGTTAGAAAATATTTTTATTGTGTGTGTGTGTGTGTGTGTGTGTGTGTGTGTGTGTGTGTGTGTGTGTGTGTGTGTGTGTGTAAATGAGCAGCAGCTGCCATACGAGCAATCGCACTCAGACCCTGAAAAGTCTCGAGGTGTCGCCGAAAGTGGAAACCACACATGAACCTTCAGCAGCAGGTGCTCGGAGAACTCATGAAACATTCAGCAAGACCACGGGTGTCCAGTTTCTGTTTTCACTGAGATTCGATGCACTTCATATTTTCAAAAGAGACTGTTGAAATGACTTTTTCTTTAGTTTATTTGCCTTTCTAACCATAATACCGATCTGTTTCTGTAATAGTTTTTTTTCTTAGTCATAAAGTTTTCTCCCATCAGGCCACTGGTGTGGTGTGGAGTCTGACCTGCAGATGACGATGAGGAACTTGAGGAGCAGGAGGGCTAACGTCTGCTGCTCGGGCTCCAGCCCCTCAGACGCTTTCTGCACACACTGCAGCAGCTGCAGACGCAACACCTGCAGGATGTTATCAGGCAGCAGCGTCATGACGGGGGGCGTCTCCTCCAACCTGCAAAACCATTATCAATGCAAAACCATTATTAAAGGCAGGGTAGGCCATTTGTTCCAGAAACATTTCTTGTTATGCTAGTTGAAAGTCTCTTCACATCCTTATAGCAATCACTAAGTTAAGTAGACTAAATGTATTTATATGTATTTATACATATAAATGTCCTATCCACCTGTCAACTTGTGTTTTTTATACCTCTGTGCACCTTCTCGCGCAGACATCACACGTCACCGGCGCGTTTCATGCTATGAGTTAGACAGACGTCAGTCAACAAACACCACAACCAAAACAGCAGCCCCTTTTACAGTTCCTCCTGAACCAAAACAACAAGCTTACGCTCCGTTCACGCCATAACTACTGTAATTTGGAAAAGATGCAAACCCGTGACGTTATACTTTAGCGGTTTGTGACTAGAAATTAATGCGTTTCAATGGCAACACTATCAATGGTGAAATGAATCTGCAGGTCAGTGTTTAAGTTGTTTATGTTCATTATTTTAATGGTATGTGTTTTGAGACATGAGGTAGGTTAACGCCGTCTCTCATCTCATCTCAGTTTGCTTTGCAAACTCTGCTGTTTGCGTTCATGTGTTTTGAAGAAGGCGTAGTTTCGGAGATGGAGGGTGGGATCTTGTGCTTTCAGAGCTAACTTGCTATTGCTAGCCGCTCTGAAAATTGCCTAGCCTACCTTTAAATAGTCCATATGTTTTGAGTATGAAACTTATATGGTGCTTTATTGTCATTTTGTGATGCATGAATACAATGAAAAAAATGGTAACACTTTACAATAAGGTTTTTATTGTTATCGTTAATGTTAATTAATGCATTAACTAACATTAACGAACAATGAGCAATATTATACACTGATCAGGCATAACATTATGAGCACTGACAGGTGAAGTGAGTAACACTGATTATCTCTTCATCACGGCACCTGTTAGTGGGTGAGATATATTAGGCAGCAAGTGAACATTTTGTCCTCAAAGTTGATGTGTTAGAAGCAGGAAAAATGTGGGGAGCAAAGGCTGGCCCGTGTGGTCCGATCAAACAGACGAGGTACTGTAGCTCAAATTGCTCAAGAAGTTAATGCTGATTCTGATAGAAAGGTGTCAGAATACACAGTGTGTCGCAGTTTGTTGCGTATGGGGCTGCATAGCCGCAGACCAGTCAGGGTGCCCATGCTGACCCCTGTCCACTGCCGAAAGCACCAAAAGTGGGCATGTGAGCATCAGAACTGGACCACAGAGCCAAGGATGAAGGTGGTCTGGTCTGATGAATCACGTTTTCTTTTACATTACGTGGATGGCCGGGTGCGTGTGCGTCGCTTACCTGGGGAACACATGGCACCAGGATGCACAATGGGAAGAAGGCAAGCCGGTGGAGGCAGTGTGATGCTTTGGGCAATGTTCTGCTGGAAAACCTTGGGTCCTGCCATCCATGTGGATGTTTCTTTGACACGTACCACCTACCTAAGCATTGTTGCAGACCATGTACAGCCTTTCATGGAAACGGTATTCCCTGGTGGCTGTGGCCTCTTTCAGCAGGATAATGCGCCCTGCCACAAAGCAAAAATGGTTCAGGAATGGTTTGAGGAGCACAACAACGAGTTTGAGGTGTTGACTTGGCCTCCAAATTCCCCGGATCTCAATCCAACCGAGCATCTGTGGGATGTGCTGAACAAACAGGTCCGATCCATGGGGGCCCCACCTCACAACTTACAGGACTTAAAGGATCTGCTGCTAACATCTTGGTGCCAGATACCACAGCACACCTTCAGGGGTCTAGTGGAGTCCATGCCTCGATGGGTCAGGGCTGTTTTGGCAGCAAAAGGGGGACCAACACAATATTAGGTCATAATGTTATGCCTGATCGGTGTATGTTACAGTATGTATTAATCTTTGTTAATGTTAGTTAATAAAAATTCAGCTGTTCATTGTTAGTTCATTTTAGCTCAAGTCCATTAAATAATATTAATTTAAGTTGAATAATGTATTGGTAAATGTTCAAATTAACACCAACTAAGATTAATTGATTTACAAGTATTTTCCATAGTTAGTATGTTAAATAATGCAGTTAACTAATGTTAACAAATGGAATCTTATTGTAAAGTGTTCAGTGAAAATTTTCACTCAGAAATTGCTAGCAAATTTCACAATTAATTGCAAAGAAACAGCAGGTAACACATTGAATTAAACTTTGAAGTAGAACGACTGAAATAGTATTTTATTGTAAAACAGTCTAATGATCTGATCAGACTACTTCTTGCAATCGTGACTGTCAAGGCAAGTACTGCACTACAAGAGTGTGTTCTTCCAGCACCAGAAAGAGTGAGAGAACTATACAGTAATGAAGCAGATCTGTGCGAGAGCAGCACAGCTGTGAAGGAGAGACAGCGCTGGGACAAATAAACCCATTACAATCCAATCTCCCTCTCTCTGTCTGTCGGTTCCTGGCTCTCCTCTCGCTCTGCATTACGTAATGTCATCTGACAGTCTAAGCACTCTATGATCACATGACCACAGCTGGGAGAGCCAGAGTGATTTTCTCATGCCACACACTCTGCACTACCGCCACATAAATCCTTCAACACTCTCTTTCTTTCTCTCCTTCTGTAAATCTCTTATCCCCCCCCCCCTTTTATCTAGTTCCCCCCTCTTATTTTTTCCATGCATTCATGTGCACACACACACACACACAAAGACTGGGCTGGCTGAATTCTCTGTATTGCCACTCACTTGCATCAGAACATGACCATGATGGCAGGGCGTCCGTTAACTATGGCTCATTATCCACAGACACACATGGCTACAGCTGCCATATTAGTGTTGTCATGATACTGGAATTTCTAACTTCGATACGATACCTAAAAAAGTATCGATATTCGATACCATTTTCGATACCACAGGGAAAAAACGCTGCATATACTGTCAAATAGATATTTTTAATATTATTTATTTTTTTGTCCGTCTATTGAAAGTCTAGGCAATCAAAAATTTCTTATGAAGAGATCACTTTATATGTTAAAGCTTGAAGCTTTTTTTCCATATAAAAACGTTGATCAATTACCATTACAATTATCTCACAAATATTTGCTAACTCAATGTATTTTTTGCAATGGGGTAATTTTGTTGCAATAGCTTACGCACAGCACAAGGAAGCTTGATTTCAAATGGTAAATTGAATTTAAAAAAGACGAGTAAACTAATAAAATAAGAACAAATAAACAAATTACTAACAATAGCACAAATAAATACAATAGAATAAAGATACAAATGAAATAGATTGCTTTCTTTTTTCAGGTAGGTCTAACAGTATTCAGGTAAGAAACTGAATTTAAAAAAAAAACAAAGTAATCAAATTTTAAATAACATTGGATAATCTTCATTGTAAAAAATTAAATACAGATTAATCCATTAAAGTTACACAAGTTAATCAGTCAGTAAGTGATCGTTTGTCTTTTTGTAGTTTGAATAACATTAACAACATAGAGAGTGGCACGTTTATTTGACCCTTTAAAACCTGACACACGCATGGAATCAAAATACTGTGTTTACGTTAATACTCACCAAGATGGGCATAGTGACATTATTTTTGAGTGTATTTGACCATTAATAAGCTGGTAAAAGGAGCTAATTTTTGCACTTGTATGTCAGAGGCAGCTTTATTACGGTATGTGTGTGCGCGAAATGGAGTATGAAATGGAGTATGCGGGAATGAGTAGAATTATGTGCAATCCTGCGCAAAATTCAGACCTGTCAAACCAACACTAACACGCTGTCATGAGGAAAAATCCAGCAGAACATTCACCGTGTTCAGAGGGTTAACCGGACTGAATGAGAGGAGGCGGGTGCGTGTCAACTCGGATCGGATCGGATCGGAGAGGAGAGGAGAGGAGAGGAGAGGAGAGGAGAGGAGAGGAGAGGAGAGGAGAGGAGAGGAGAGGAGAGGAGAGGAGAGGAGAGGAGAGGAGAGGAGAGGAGAGGAGAGGAGAGGAGAGGAGAGGAGAGGAGAGGAGGGAGCAGCTGGTATCGGTGTATCGATACTGTAGAAAGGAGGATTGGTATCATTTCAGATATTTTAGTATCGATACATATCGAAATATCGATATTTTTGACAACACTATGCCATATTAGGCGTTATGATTTCTCCCATTCATATTGTATGTACCAGAGGACCATCTCTGCCCTATACAGTCTCTGCTTCTACACAATTTCAGGGAAGCCAAATGATTCAAGATTCAATGTGCAAAACTACACATTTTCAAAACGGACTAGTCAGTGGACTGCCTGAATAAGGTGGACCATACTTGATGCTAACAGTCAAAAATCTGGATATGCAAGACTCTGGATATCTCATTTATTTTAGTCTAGAAAAAGCTGAAGATTTGTCACAAGGAACTGTGAACTAATAAGCCCATTCCCGATCTGTCTTCATGAGATTTAAGTGCATCAGATTGATGGATGGACGTAGCTGGACTGCAGTAAAGTCTACCTGGTTGGTGGTTTCTCGAAATCCACATCCAGGCATCTCTCATAGGAGCCGATGAAGATCTCCAACCAGAGTTTCAGATAGTCCGGGTCCTTCTACAGGTTACAGAAAACAACAGAGAGAGAAAAATGAATAAGTTAATCATGGAAAGAATTATTCATGGAGGTAAAATCTAAATGTGCCTTAGCATTTACATTTATGCATTTGGCAGATGATTTTATTCAAAGTGACTTGCATTGTTTTCAGGTATACATAGAAGTTCATGCATTCCCTAATCAAACCCATGACCTTGACGTTGAGTACCAGGAATGCATTCAGTTATCAACAGTTATCTAAGGTGTGCCCAAATGTTTCAGGTATATCAGGTGCAACACGAGACACCTGACGACTAACAAACTGGCCTGACCACATTTCAACAGGAATTGCCTACCTGGCACACATTCCAACATTCCAGAAAACAGAGTAGCTTGACCTAGAACAACGCTCTTTAGAAACGTCCACATACAAACCCTTTCACCCCGGTCAGAATTAAATCTCGATCAACAGCCGGCAGCAATCTAATAAATTTATGAAACACGTGACGCTCTAATTGACGTGGCTGGAGTGTATCACGACTCAATGCGGCCGTTTGTGATGTCAATGCTTAAGCTGTGTTACACTCAGACATCCAGAACAGGAAATCAAGCTCAAAAATTCCTCTCGGTGAGATCATCAGAACAGCTATGCAAGTCCATGCCAAAAAAACAACTGGCAATATCTGACCAATAAGAAACATGGACAACAAAACACCAAAAAGAGTCTGTTTTTGACAAAAAAGTGAGAATATGAGAAAAGAAAAGTAGAATGTGTTTATGTGTGTGCGCAAAAGAAAAGCCCCATTCATTTGGGATCCATGACACAGATGACTGGATCTGGCTAAAGGTGGCACACCCTGTTTATTTAGAGCTCACGCCACAGAACGGACACTGCCTTGCTCCTGATGCCCTATCCAGATGGAAGGGTGTGGGGCGATTCAGTCACATTCTCCTACTCATACATGTCAAGTTCCCATTTAAAGTATTTTTTCTTCCTAAAGCACTAAACAATAACTCTAAGGAGCCTTTTATGCTGAATTGCACGCCCTGGGGGAAACTATTTTGTTGTAACTTGCACACCTGAATGAGTCCTGCATGATAATACACTTGATTTGTTTGTTCTTGTAAAATCAGTGTGTATATTACAGTTTAAAGTTGGCATGAAACAGACGTTGCGATAGTCTTTTCTTCCCTATTGTGGGGAAAACGGCTTCTGGAACAAGAACAAACGAAAGGCAGGGTTTGAGTTTGTCCATGGGGAATTGATTGGATGGTTGTGGTTTGCTATTGGTGGATTGCATGTGAGTGACAGGTTGCCCTGCCCTCGAGCCAGTAAACACATCATCAGAGAAGAGATGTCACTGCAAGAGTGAGGGGAAGTTATTTTGATTATAGATTACGAGGCACATGAATTAAAAAAATAAATAATGATGTGCATGGATAAATCACTTACAATAAACATTGCGATATTCCATAAAAAAATAAGAATTGTCCATTTTGATTTCATGGTGACTTTAATAAGTGTAACTGACAGTCTCATCCCTAAGGCTTCTTTCATAAATGGTTATGTATTCATAGACTGGGCAATCCAAACCCTTACTAATGCCGGGCATATGACCTACAGCCACAACACTGAGCTCACTCTAATCACATGGGCTAGACATCCTGTCCATTTGACACGCTATAATAATCTGACTTCTAGTGTGCAGGATATTCTCTCTCCTGTAAACATTTCTATATCTGTTTTCATCTCTTTGAAGAAATATTGTGGGTTACATGCTCAAGCTTGAGATGTTGTAAATTTCCACAGAAAATAACACTGCCTCACCCCTCAATTTGTAAAAACATGCATTTACAAGCCTAGCAAAAAAGAAAGAAAACGTTTAAACCTTTCAAGCCTGTCTTGCTGTCTACTATCTACATAAGCAGCAACTTCTAAGGCATTGTATTAGCATGGTTGTTAAGCTAACAAGAAGATACTTTAATAGAGTGCAGCAGGAATGAGTCCAAACCAAAGACAGTGCACTCGTGTTACTACGAATGGGAGAAACTGCAATGCGCAATATGGCGGAATAAGTCCCGCCTTCTTAAGAAAAGAGCAAATCAGCAATTAGTAAAGTCATCGTGTCACTGCAGCTGCCGTTAGAAGCTCTGGTTCCTATAGAAACAGTTCTGACAGTGTTCTGAGACGCACGCTTAGGACTGCGCATGCGCATTAGCTTGGTCCAGTGTGAAAAATGCAGATTTTTTTTGTCATGATTCAAGCATTTAGAAACAAGATTTATGAGAGAGTTGTTGTCAGATTTCATTGGTGATTTCAAATATGAAATTTAATCGTAAGCTTGGCGAACAGTTTTGAAGAATTTGATGTTTCCCCATTCAAAGAGATAGGAGCTGCAATGAGTTCAAGTTCCATCACTCTATAGTACTTCCATCCAGTTTTTTGAATAAGTTTTTGGGTAAATGCCTGAAATATGGTTTGTGGTCAACACAAGCTCAAGGTTTTTTCATGTTTTATTCTACAACATAAAATACATCTAGTAATACTTTACTTGCCTTAAAAGCGGTTGCTAACAAGTGGCTAAATGGGACTACAGAGGTTGTCTGGAAAATTAAACATCACCACACCGAACAGCTAAACTCATGTACTTGTTAATCCACTTTTACATCCTCGTTTTGTTTATAATCACGCTCTTGCTAATTATTCTCACTCAAACTTTCCAACATAGATTTTAAATAAAAACTGAAAGAGTTGTCGGAAGCTTATGGTGACATTGTGCACCCGTGGTGTAGTTCCTTTATAGCCCACGTTTAGCTTTTTACTTCTGACGATTGTATTCAGGCTTCAAAAAAATCATAAAAGCCATTTGTGAAGTTTATCTTGATGAAGAAAACGTGTACGAATTTTGTTGGTTACAGGGGTTATGGAAAATTTATATTTTGATTTGGTCGAGGGAACCAGGATGATGCTTTTCAAATTATGGGCTGGCCTACAAAATGACTCTGCCGAAGTCTAAAACACACAAAAAAAAAAAAACATAAATGTTGGGTAAAATAGTTTGCTTTAACTTAAATAAAAAAAAAAGATAAATTCTTTGAATTATATATATCTGGGATTGGTTTCTCCATGATGGAAGCATACTGCCTTAGACTTTGGGAAAAACAAGATTGAACTATTATGATGCTTACTGCTAACCGCCTTGTGTCAGAGATCTGCTAATATGATGCCTTAAAATTTTGTCTAGGTGGGCAGCTCAATCTAGGTTTTGAACAAAGATACTACTTCATATAACACCTACACATCAACCTCCATGCTTTAGCATGAGACTTGAGTGATAACCATAAACCATTTCTGCCTATGCAAAGTTATATCCTTCAACTCATGCCATCACTAGCTAAAAAAGTAAATTCACAGGAATTAAATTGATATTATTGCGTGCATAACTGGCATAAAATGCATAACGCTTTCATAAAAATGGCTGTTTTTAAATCCTGAAAGATGAGAAATCCTATCTGACTTGGTCACTTTCTTCTTTCTCATCTAATATCTTACATGTGCATTTCAGTAGTCATATAATCCTTCACAACAGGAACTCGAGTTCCTGCGAGGATCGGGTAGGGACTGTTACCATGGTGAGGAAAGAGGGTATTTGTGAGTGAGACGGCATAGCACTTTCCAATCTCCCTATCTCTCTCTCTCTTTAATACGTTTTCCTCTTTCTCACCCCACTATCTCAGTTTTCTTACTTTTCTCTCACACTTAATTTTGTATCCCGCTGTCCTTATCTCCTCTCCCTCTCTCTTGCCATGTGTGTATATGCCCTCTGAACCTGCAAACCAGACGAGATGGCGAAAGAGAAAGGACAACAAGGCAAAAGAAAGATTTTTGGAGCTCATGATCTACGGATTCAACTGATTAACATCTGCTTTATGCACAGCAACTGCACAGGTGTGTAGAAGTTCTGACCTGATCTCAGAGAGGTTAGACAACAGCTGGGAAAGAGTTGGAAAAGAATCATAATTGTGCCTCTTTAAATAGTGAGTACTGTACGTGTGTGTACGTGTATAAATAGCACACAGCCCTGTAAAAGCTGTTTATAGCCATCACTGAAGGACATGCCCTGATAATCACTGGTCTTAACTGGGTCAAAGGTCAACACACAAGTAGCTCCATCCCCTTCACAAGACAACTGCTGCTGTCACACTGTGTGTTCAGTGACTCTGTGCAGTCTATCATTATCTCAGAGGGGGCGTGCGTGTGTGTTTATGGGATCACGACTGTAACCAGGAAACACAAAGACCAGCTTCTATTAAATTTGTTGAGTAAACAGACCATATGAAAAGAGAGCGCTTTCATCATGCATGCTTCATTCAGTCCGTCCGGTTCTTCCTTCAATTGTTTTCAACTCGGTTTCATTCACTCATCTGCCATGTAGACATTTGTCCATCTGGCATTCTTGTCATTCAGGCAGACAGCAAAGATGTAACACTTTGTGGGTGTAACCATCTCAAAATCACATAAAACCACCAACAATGAATATGGAGACCAACCCAATTTGGACAATAATTGTTTTTATGGGGTTGTAATGTCATTTTATTATTTACAGGCACTAACTGCCAACTTTATTACTGTCTGAATTGGAAACATCAGTGTTTTTCTCTCACAACCCAAGAGAAAATTACCTGATCCAAATGTCCTGCTAGTTTCTGACAAACTGGATCAAATTCAATTCCTGTCTGATCTGAGTTTACGATGCAAAAAAGTAACCACAGCAAAATGCAGGTCTTTGACGCTTTCAAAGAAAGAGTATTTGTTAGTAGTTTTTGTCTAATATTACTATTACTATTGCTCATACCTAGGGTTAGGGTTACATGTCTGTTCAAATCACTAAGAATTTCTTAATACAGGTGTTTAAACAGGATATGACCTTATATCACGATATGAGTAATTTTATTTCACAATAACGATATATATCACAATATAGTTATTTTTGCTTTAAATAAGGTTATGATAATCAACATTTTTGATACCACTGAAATTTCATAATTCTTATCACCATTTAAAAAACTAATACTAGCATAAAAAAAACTCTCAGGCTAACTGAAGACAAGTAAAGAGTGACAAATAAAGAACAAAGAAAACAAACTACAATAGAACAAAGACACAAATGAAATAGACCTGAAAAACTTGAAGCACTAGAAATACTACATAAAATGTATAAAGTAATCAAATGTATGAAAAAACAAATGCATAGTCTTTACTATTGTAAATTAAATATACATTTATTCTTATTAAAGTTACAAAAGTGATTCAGTCAAAAGCAGTGAGAGATTTTCTCTCTTTTATTGTTGTTTGATTAGCATTAATAATGACAGCAGGTAAATTTGGATGCTGTCACTTTAAGACCGCTGCACAGATCCAATATACTCATGAGTTGTTCTTCCTCAATTTCTCAGTTAATTCTCAACTGTTTACATTCACTTAAGAAATTACTGTGTTTACTTGCAAATACATGTCACGTGTATTTAACCATTCAAGCCCAAATAGGCAGCAAAAATCACTCAGTTCAGTTCTCATGCGCTCTATGAGCAGCGGCTTCATGTTTCGCGTCTCTCAGAGAGTGCGCACATATACTGAAATGAGTTGTCTTTCGCTGCTAATTGTGCTTCAATGGTTTAAAATCGCCTGTTTATAAACCGCAGTGCCTAAAAACGTATGCAAAAGATAAACTTTTGTGACCGCGCAGCACGGCAACGTCACATGAGCGTAACCGATATAGAGACGATAGTCCAAAATCTCTACCGGTTTACAAATTTCTACCAGTTATTCGTGTCTACCGTATATGCCCACCCCTAGGCTCTAAATACGAGACTAGAACATTTCTCTAGCATTTGTTTGTTTTCAGCACTGGGTTAGAGTATTGATTTCCTCTGTGGTTTTGTGAACAGATGAAACAGAACATAAAGAGGCTGAGCAGGTTGGGCTCCACATCATTCTGTCCCAGGTAACACAAACACATGTCCCAGAATGCACAGCAAAAGCCACTGTATTGTCTGCCAACATGCATAAATATAAATCTGACAGACATAAAAGTTATCATTAGGCTGCATTAGCGTGCTTAAGAGGAAATGTCACTTCACGCTGCGTTCTGAAGATCACAGGCTGGTTAATGCATTAGAGCAGAAACCATAAACAAAAGCAAAGGTCAATTTTGCAACAAACAAAACCACACTGGACTTCTGACTAACAGCTCATGACGGAAATCATGTTAAGGACGAGCTGGCAGGTTGAACAGCTCACCGTGAGAGCGTCAAGACTGCACAACTATTTGATTTAAAAACTGAAACAAAACTGTTCTTCACAGAATATTAATGCCGCTTATTGCAAAAAAGGTCATTGCGACTTTTATCTCACAACTGTGTGCATAATTCTGACTTTTTTCGTAATTACGAGAAATAATGTCAGAACTGCGATATATAAACTCACAGCATTTGCAAGAAAAAAAGTCAGAATTGCAAGATTATATATCTCACAATTCTGACTTTTTTCTATGAATTGTGAGATTCTTAAGAATTGTGAGATAAACTTGCAATTGTGGGTTATAAAGTCAGAATCGTTAGATATAAACTCGCAATTACGACAAAAAAAGCAGAATTAAGCGATATAAACTCGCAACTGTGAGAAAAAAAGACGCAATTACCTTTTAAATGTTTTACTCCGTGTCAGAAACAAAGCTCTATAGTACTATATATCACAGATCATATTTCGTGATGCTCTTTTATCATCATATCTCATCATTTAATCATCGACGAGTGTTGCAAATTAGTCTTCACTACAAGCACTATGATATTTGCATTGGATGGCTGTTGTTTCAGTTTCATCTATGTATGTATGTATTTTATCTATGTATTGTATGTATCTGTCTCTATTCAAATAAACCATAAATAAATAAATCACTTAAAACCTGATTGATCAGTGAAACATGTTTTATTCCAACTTTTTTATCCCTTTTAGACCTAAATCACATGTCCGCTGCCACAACCGAAGGCTAATGTTCAGATTTGGAAATCTTATTTTATGTGACAGTTCATCTGGATAAGTCCTGAGTCCCTGTGGACAGCCGCGGATCTGAGGGGCTCAGGGTCTAATCACTGTATTACGCTGACATGACAGACCCACAAGACACTGCTGACAACTGCAGACACTTGAGGAAGTAAAATATCCTCTCTTGTAGAAACGATAACGGTCTGGAAAATGTGTTATTATTGCATTTGTTCTGGATCATTATTACAGTGTTAAATGTCCTGTACAGCGACCTAACATCGCCGCAGTCTGATGACCACAACAGTCTCAATAACAACAAGGATCTGACAATACGAGCGCGGCGGTAACAGTTAAAGATCTGTGCTGCCAACACAAAAAAAAAAGACAAGGAAGTGTGCTATTGTGTTTAACTACTCGCCAAGATCAGTCTGCACTGCAGCTATACAGTGTTGTTATTGTTAGAACTAAAATGATTAAAATCTGCAATTAAAATAAAGCTGAAATAAAGTAAAATATAAATATTAGATAACACACTTCAACTAAAATTTTTTTTAGTAAATAACTGAATTAAGTACTAAAATTACTAAAACTGAAATAAAAAATAAAAAAGTATAATAGTAAAATAACACAAACTATATTGCAAACACAGCTCAAGGGTGAAAAAGTAGATGGGATATAAATAAAAAATTTTAGAAGGGTCATACAGTAAATAAAAGACACATTTTATTTCAATAATGTGATGTATTTCCATGCAAAACATCATTAAGGCAAGGTGATTGTACCTTTCAGGAATTGTTTAGATGGTGAATAGTGTTTCTACATGACAGCTTATTGGGGTGAAAACTATAGCCTTGATGTTTACACTACCACTGATGCACAGCGACATGATCCCACTCATTTCAATGGAGAGCTGGTGATTTGC
Source organism: Coreius guichenoti (assembly GCA_039654105.1). Taxonomy (NCBI): domain Eukaryota; kingdom Metazoa; phylum Chordata; class Actinopteri; order Cypriniformes; family Gobionidae; genus Coreius; species Coreius guichenoti. The sequence continues at coordinate 6,693,483 of CM077180.1, read as the reverse complement.
AGCCACACGAGCGACACTGACCATTGGCGACAGGATGTAGGCGTGTCCAGCAATGCAACAAAGTTGAGATTTCTTGAAAGTCGGCATGGAACGGAAGTTGTGATAGACTTTTCTTCCATATTGTGATGTATATCTGAGTAATGAGGCTTTTGGAATTAGACAAAAATGTAGGACGAGACTTGATTTTGTCCTCAGGAATTGACTGGATCGTAGGAAGTTAGGCGTTGCTTAGATATGCTATGATTCTGGATAAATTGAGAATTTTTTTTTTTATTTCAAACAGAGATTACATTTCTCCCACGATTCTGAATAAACAATTAAACAAAATAACCTAATTTACTAGCGGTTCTGACAAAATGTTAATTGCTGCAGTCTATTGTTTAATTAATCTGAATTATTAAAAAAAACTTAAATTGTGAATGATTCAATGACTCATAAATACTTCCACATTAATTAAAAGAAATAATGATCTGCATGGATAAATCATTTATAATAACTGCAGCATTCTGTAAAAATTTTGATTTCATGGTGACTATGTAGATGAAGAGCTACTTTCGGGAGCGACAACCAGTTGGAGTGAATAAAGTCGCTGGCAGTGTGAATCGAGCTTTAGGGGCTGTTTACACAACACCGTTTTCAACTAAAATGAAAAACTTATGCATTTTGGCCATTCATTTACACGATAATGGCGTTTTGGGGGACTAAAAAAAAAAACTGGCCTGGCATCAATAATACAACATTTAGTCATTTTCGCCGATCCGTGTGAAAGGGGATCGTCTTGACATCGTTGTCTATACGTGAAAAATGCAAAGGGAAAATGTTTCCGTTTATAGAACATTGTTGTCATGTATATGTACTCTAAAGGTGATGATACACGGGGCAACTTTTTGAGCAATGTTGCCGTCAACAGGCAACCAGGTGAGACACAGGACCTACGACCGATCTAAAGTATCCAGATAGAAATTGGTTGCCCATTCTCAATGGGAAAGTGACCAAGCAACATCGCTCGGCAACATTGCTCAAAAAAGTTGCCCTGTGTATCATCACCTTTAAGGTCTTGGTGATACAATTTCAAAGGAAGTCCATATTATCTAGTCTAGTAATTATCTAAAAAGATATCTTTAAAGGTGCTGTGTGTAAGAATGACAGCTAGTGGTTGAAATGGACTGCAGCAGTCCAAATTCAAAATATTGTTTGCCCTGCCCCCTCCTCCTCAAACTCGACAAAGTGAGGAGACTTACACTTCACACTGTAAGTTGATGAGTTGATTTACCCGTGTTTGAACGTGCTTCCGTTCATAGAGATTTTTAGATGGATGCCAAGGCTTTTTAGGTCGGGTAGAATCTGCGATCTCTGACCCAGTTTGTTTGCTGGCTTCCATGGCTACACTACTCTGTGTTTTCCGCCAACTGGCAACCTGTGGTGTTGAAATACTATTGGGCAAACTGGCAACGTGCGTTATCGTACAGACCAAAACAAAAACAGACATTCCGACACGGAACACACATTTCAAAGTAAAATAACTGGCTGTAGCATTGCTTTGTGGAGAAACGAGTATGTGAACTCAGCATGTTTCCTAAATATCTGCAAACATATTATGGTATTTTTATGTTTTAGTACAGTCAAAAACTTACATACAGCACCTTTAAAGCTAAAATGTTTCTGAACCACTAACAAAAATGGAACCGCAAAAATAATGTTTTAAAACATATGCCTGAACTCTCCCCCTATCTGACATTGGTTAGTCAAACAGTTAGCCCCGCCCCCAAACTCACAGCATTGGTTGAGCCAATGTTGCACAAACAAACAATGGCATTTTGGGGGAAATTGCCTTATAAAAGGTTTATGTATAACCAGAATAACCAGGACACAATCTGACACTATGCACTGAATTATCTCGAGTTAAGTCTGATTACATGATGTCACAGCGGGAGTTGGTAGAATCTCCATCAATGATCAGAAGAACCGAACAATCACAACTACCTGAGCTCAATGGATCTATCCAGAGGGCATCATTCTGGCGTCATGAAAAGCGTTCACATATGGTATAGAACACAGTGTACCAGCCACATTCACTGCACAAGAAATAAATAAATAAAACAGCGCTGCTCCTTATGTGCAAAGAGATTATTTGGTCATGCTTAGGGATGCAATGTACATTTGCATGAGAAATAAATTGCATTAACTCTATGAATCCACTGCAAGCTGTTTACCTTATTGCAGTACAGCATCCAAACCTCATACAGTCTCTCAGTCGATGCCATTCTGCACTGCAAGCTGTGAGCATGTAGGCAGAAATCTTCCCGATAATAATGTGATCAATATTCCCAAGCCCTCATGGTGTTAACATCCTGCCAAAAGGAGTTTGCCCAAATGCCACATTCGCTCGTGGATCACAAATCCCACCAATGGGTGAATAGGAGTCTGTGTTAATCCAGGGTGACAGATCGTGTCATTTCCTCTGTGTACGGTGAAATCACATCCATCATGTGAACGATACGAATCCCAGATGGCTTGGACTTGTGCGTTTCCGGCACTTTTCCACCAGCAGCTTTCTGATATTCCAAAAATTCCTCTGTTCTTCCAAGCCCTGTCGACAAACAGAGCACACATTAAAAACAGCCCTGTGTTTAGATGCTGCATGTATGCATTGCAATTCCCAAAAGCACATTTGCATGCCACAGATAACAGTAAGTGTGCAATGCATGACTCTGAGAGAAGGAAAAAAATATCCCAAAATAAACAGAGACCCATGACATCATCTCAAGCCAACTCAACATGTTCACAGAGCCAACATTATATTCCTGACTTTGAAATAGCAAGTCATGTAAAGTATATTTTAACTCCAACATTGACAATATCAGATCATATTATATTTGTGCACTTATTATTTATATATGCCCAAAAATATGCACATAGTAAAAGAGTTGATCTACAACTCTGGGTGTTGTTATTGTATGCTATAGATACTAGACAAAAATAATGACTCTAGATTTAGACTCCTTGAGGGTGGCAAAACATTCAGCAAATTCTGTAAAGATATGACCAACAGTATATTCTTGACTAAAATTATTATTTTAAATTTAGAGTTAACATTTATGAAACCTCCATTTATAACAAGACTTGTCATTTTATAAAGATCATACCATAATAACAAATATACAAGACTAATAAGATCTCCGCATTAATACATGTTTACTATCAGTCTGAAACTCACCTGCCTCAACAAAAGCAGCCCGTCGAAACTCCCGAGCCGAAGCTTGTGTTCTGGTTACGAAGCCAGGAATGTTGCATGAACCGAGAGCGCCACTGACATTTAAACCAGGTCAGTTTCAACACTCCAAACTGGCTTTTGACTCGTTTTGTAACCAGATCAGCCTGACAGCCCGGATGCATATGACGAATATCATCGCACTGGACTGCGACGGCTCGGGCGGCTTGAAGGTGTGTGTGTACGCGCGCGCGCGCCTGTGTGTGTGTTTTCTTCGAAGATGTTTTACGACAGGCGAAACTCCTTTACGTTGCCTATGTGGAGCTCATGTGAGTCGCAAAGGCGTGGCTGAAACTGGCGTTCGGTTACGTAATTAATTAATATTCATAAGCACGCTTAGCGATCGCTTGGCAACGTCTTAACGTAAGCCCGTCAGCCAGTCAAGTAAGCTCATTGCATAAACATGACCGTGCGTAATTAATATTAATAAAATGCCTTTAACTTAAAAGGACAGGTAAATCCAGATCCAGACTCAATAATTCGGCCGTCGCTGTTTTTAAATCTAAATTTTCATGTAATTAAATCTATAATTCCTTTGTAACGTTTAAGTTATTTTGACATAAACATTCGTTTTACAAGATTATTGTTTAAAAATCTATGTATGATATATGACCGCTCCCTGCTGGCCAAAGAGCGCAAATACAGAAATACTTCAGTGCAAGTCATCAAATGCAACACAAATTGCTGGAAAAATATTAATTTTATAAATATTTTATTAAAATATTATATTAAATATTACTTTTGTGAGATCAAAAATAAAAATCACAAAAATTAGATAAACTAAGGAAAATAAGGTCAGTAAGTGATCAAGAACAATTAAAGATATATATATATATATATAATTGGATAATGCTTTGCAATAAGGTTTCATTTAAAATTAGTTAACTACATTAGTTTACATGAACTAACAGTGAACAATACTTCTACAGCAATTATTAACCTTAGTTAATGATAATCCCAGCATTTACTAATAAGTTGTATCTGTTAAAATGAATGCGCTGTGAACTAACATGAACATTTTGCTCATTAACTGCTCTACAAAAATATTCTGCTCATTGTTAGTTCATGTTAGATAATGCATTAACCAATGTTAACAAATGAGACCTTATTGTAAAGTGTTACTGATAACTATTTATTTGACATTATTAGGCTACACTTTATTTTAAGGTGTCCTTGTTACAGGCTAATAATGCATTTAAGTACTGTGTAATAATAATTAACTACATGTACTTACTATAGAGTTAGGTTTAGGATTGGTGTTTGGTTTAGTTGCATGTAATTATGCATAATTTATAGTTATTACTACGGTAACTACATGTAACACTGTAAAATAAAGTGTTACCAATAATTATTTATCTGACATTATTTATTTATTTATTAAGTTTAGAATTTCACGTTGAATCTACTGCAATAAGAAAAGGCAAAATGAAAAAAAAGACTGGACACCAAGTTAAGAAACGGAGTAAGAATATATTTATCATATGTCTAAATACAGTTAACATAGAAAAAAATCAGTGAATACAATATCGGTCACAGTTAAAACTGCTCAGTCCTTCAGTTTGATCATGATTCTGTTCCAGATCACATGTTGAGGCAGTGTTGATGGCCGTTTGAACAGCACAGCATTGATGGTTTGGTTTATTTCTTCACAGGATTAAAACGTGTGCAGTTTCTTCAGATAGAGCAAGAGGGTTTTGGAAATCTGATCACAGAGATACACACAAACACATGTACTGTACACAAACCCACACGTTCACAATCACAGGTTGAGTGGGTAATGTACTAATAACCTTCACACACACACACACACACACTCATACGTGACATCTGGCTCCCAGGATTCATGGCTCAGTTTGATGACCTCACTCATAAGAGCTGGATCAAATCCAGTGATCTGCAGTGATTGGCTGCTGTGAACATCAAACAGGAAGCTCTGATCACACACTGACATGGTCTAATGGGAATAGCATACTAACAGTATATACTGTAGTATGTGCACAGTATGCATGGAATACTTGAGTGACCTACTATATTAGTCAAAATGTGCAGCATACAGATGAGTGCACAGCATTGAAAAAGACACAAGTCACAGCTTGTCTTTCTTTCATTTTTCTGTCCATAATGAAAGTGAAAATACTGCATAAAGTGAAAAAAATCATAGTTAATCAGAGCATACAGTATTTGACATTTAAAGACCCATCAAATGGCTTGATGAGTGGTTTACCTTCCTGTATTTTACAGGAAGTTGAGCGGGACATATCAAAATGACTTGTCCCTCGTTTAATAATAGCTAATAGTAGGGCTGCAAATCTAATTGTGATTTTTCTGATAAAAATTGAGATCGCGATTAAATAAAAAAGCTCTAGGTTTGCCGTGCTTGCTTGTAGGGCTGCACAATTTAGCCAAAAACGTAGTGCTTATATATCAATGTGAGTATAATACTACTAATAATAATAATACATTGTGCACGGACTGAGGTCATGTGGATCAGCATTTACTGCAAACCGAATCACTCGGAGACACTGAAAACACTGCCCTGCTTCATTGAGACAAGCAGTGCATATATTTAATTAAACAGCAACCTTTGTGATTTGATAACCGCACTATATCACAATTTCGGTTTTATTTTATTAACCGTTCAGCCCTAGCTAACAGGCTTTTAGTTTAGGTCATAGCCATTAACGATGGTTTTATACTTGCTATTGCTAGTCAGGAAATGTCTAGGCAGCTGGTATGTGCTCATTCTAAAGAGCATTTGATTGGCTAAAAATGTAGATACGCCCATAAGTGCAAGATGATGTCATCAATATTTTGGTCCATAAAGAGAGGGCATTTAGGCCAATGAGATTTCACTGTGGGTACCATAGTTTGAAATGACAAATACAAACCAAGTGAACAATAAAATGACAAAATGTAGCAGCTGGTTAGAATGGATTAACATGGCGTATATTTAGCGCTAGTTGCTTGGGTCAAGGTTTGTGTGAGAAAGGAAATGGACAAGAAAGGGAGAAGTCCCTCCCTCTTCTTAGGAGAAGTCCCACATGCCGTCCTCTGGCTCAGTATCGGTGGGAGACGGGGTGTTGCAGGTCTGGGTCGGTGTTCCAGATGGAGGTGTGTCTGGAGGACAGGACACTGGCACGGCCGGATACATCAAACTAAGGAAAGAGTCCCTTGTGTGTTTCTTCACCTGGAAGACACACATATCAATGCATGAATTACTTGAGGTTACACTCAAAGACTGAAGACAGAGTAAATTTAGTGAAAGCTTGATGAAAGGGTGAATCTACCTGTCTGAAGAAGGGGTGGGCGAGGAGGGCAGTCGCAGACGGCCTGAACAACAAACACACATATTGCACAGGATAAAGATAAAGATAAAGATAAAAAGGTAAAAGAGATATTTTTATCTGCCCTAGACAGGGTGAACATTTTTATCGCCCTACCGATAGCAGGTGAATAGAGAAAACACTTTAAAAAATAAAATAAAATATTTTTCTAGATTATTTAATCAAAAATATATATTTGTGTTATGACTATGGAATTACTTAGCTGTTTTCCACCTTGTATATTTGCAGCAAACCCCAACAGATAAATGTGTCACATTGTATAAACTAAACTTCTGAGAGTACATTTTTGTTGATAAAGGGGGCATATAATTTTTTTTTTAAGTCCACTTCTAATGTTAAAGCTGCAGTCCATAAGTTTTGCCTCTGTTGCCATCTCTGTTTGAAACCTGCAATTGCAGTTATTTGTGGAATTATCGTCTTTACGTGGGTTGTGCATCGTCACGGCTCCCCAGCGCGGATGAATCTAATGTTTTGAGGAGTATGTGCGGCTGTCAGTCACCGCACCGGTGTGGATACTGTACTTCAGAATCACAGATTCTACGTCTTGGAGTATGACCAAAATAATAAGTTTCACTGGAAAATGTCATCTGAACAAGTAAGTAACATGTCTGCCACTTTTGTTCTGACCGACTGAGAAAAAAAGCATTACAATAAATACAATAAATAGTAGAATAAATTACTACAAACGGTGATTAAATCTAACAATCGCTGCCTTAGCTCTTATCACATCAAACCGTGCAAATTATTATTATTGTTATACTTTGTTCTCAAATTGTTAATGTTAACAACATCAGCATTACGTGACTACATGTATTTAGTGTGTATTAGCGTTACCTCTAGATTAAAATTTTTGTACAGTCTAATCTTTTGCTTTTGACTACGGGTGAATCTCCAGCTGTCACTGATGATTGTCGTTTGGACCTTTCTGGATTACAATCCATCATCAAAATGATAAATTTAATTATTCCAGCTGCTGTGAGAAAAGGCTATAAATGATCCGCCACCTGCAGCATCCTCACATGCGATACTACTACTAGCCGGACTGACTGATTCGGACTTTATGTATACAGACGTGACGTAATGACGCACAGACATGCTCGAATTTCCCGCGGAAATCCACCAGTACCGCTCAAATTATAACACTTTATTACAAGCTTACCGTAGTGAATCGAGCTAAGGTAAGGAGATAGTTTTGAACACTGGCTGGTTATGTACTTGCTCAAAAATTGATTTTGGATCATTTTTAACCAAAAAAAAGTTACAGACTGCAGCTTTAATAAAGTTGTGTAAAAAAGCACAATAATAAAATAGTAACAGCATGTTGCAGTCAATAAATTATAATAAAACATTATGTATTAAATATAAACACTTATGCAAAAATAAATAAATAAAACAATTTTTATATATATATATATATATATATATATAAATAAATGTCTTTTTTTCTTTTTTTTTTTTCTTTTTTTTACATATTTTGTATAAAGTTTCCATAGACAATTTGATTCAAAAAAATTTAAAATTTTCTGTCTATTATTTCATGTCAGGTTTAGAGGGGTTATTCATCTTTACAACCCTAATAAAATCTAACCCTAAAGGTTAGGTTTTTGCATTATTTACATTTTCCCCTGAAGTCCACTTATAACATTAGTAAAGTTTTCAACATTGATAATAATAAGAAATCAGCCTATTAGAATGATTTCTGAAGGATCATGTGACTGAAGACTGGAGTAATGATGCTGGAAATTTTAAATCTCTACCTGCGTTCAGGCTGCTGCTGCAGGCACAATTGGACCAGGTTGTGCAGTGTAGCCGAGTGGTTTTTGGGGGCGGGGCTTTGAGGTCTCTCCGCAGTGGCAGTACGAGTCAGACTTCCAGTCGCAACACTCTCGCCGATCCCCGAATCCACACCAGAACGAGACACCTTGAGCGCCCCCATGTCTCCGAGCGGGTAAGGGGGGACGTCGAGGAGACAACAGTGAGAACCCCGCAGCTTCTGAAGCAGCATCTGAAGAAGAAGAAACAGGAAGTGAGTGTGTAAGAGGAAACTGTGTTAGTGAGGCCAGCAGGGGGTGCTCACCCTGTGGTCTGTGTGGGTCCTAATGCCCCAGTACAGTGATGGGGACACTATACTGTAACAAGCACCGTCCTTCGGATGAGACGTTAAACCGAGGTCCTGACTCTCTGTGGTCATTAAAAATCCCAGAATGTCCTTCGGAAAAGAGTAGGGGTGTAACCCCGGCATCCTGGCCAAATTTGCCCATTGGCCTCTGTCCATCATGGCCTCCTAATCATCCCCATATATACTGATTGGCTTCATCACTCTGTCTCCTCTTCACCAATAAGCTGGTGTGTGGTGGGCGTTCTGGCGCAATATGGATGCCGTCGCATCATCCAGGAGGATGCTGCACATTGGTGGTGGTTGAGGAGATTCCCCCTTCTATATGTAAAGCGTATTGAGTAACCAGAAAAGCGCTATATAAATGAAATGAATTATTACTATTATTATTATTATGTTCAGTAATCATAGTTACATGCTCACAGGTGGCACACATGAAAAACGGCAGTACCAGAGTGGGCGGCATGTCCTGGAACGGCACTCTGCCACTGACCAGCTCACATGCCACGATTCCCAGACTGTAGATGTCTGATTTCACTCCATAGCCATGAAGATCCTACATGACAGAAAGAGATTTTCTTTATGTTTTTGAAAGTCTTTTGTCACCAAGGCTGCATTTATTTGATCAAAAATACAGTAAAAACAGTAATATTGTGAAGTGTTTTTACAATTTAAATGTCTATTTTTTTAAATTAGTGTCACATGATCCTTCAGAAATCATACTAATATGCTGCTCAAGAAACATTTCTGATTATTATCAACGATGAAAACAATTGTGCCGCTTAATGTTTTTGTGTAAACCGTAATATTTTTTTTTTTTTTAGGATTCTTTGTTGAATAGAAAGTTCAATAGAACAGCATTTTTTTGAAATAGAAATTTTTTGTAACATTATAAATGTCTTTAATGTCAGTGTTTAATTTGATAAAATTAACGCTTTCTTGCTGAATAAAAATATACATTTCTTTAAAAAAAAAAAAAAAACTACTGACGCCAAACTTTTGAAAGGTAGCATGTATATCAGACAGATTGCTCCTGTCATAATCTAATGCTCACTTCATTTTTTTTGTGCTGTCTATAATGCTACTGTTTGGAACAGCTTTCACATCTGGATTGTCACCTGTCGCAGAAGCTCTGGGCTCAGCCACGGCAGGAGAGACGGACTGTGCTGAGGCATGTCAAACACAGCTCTCATCCTCTTGCCATCCTTCATCAGACTGTACACACTCTGAAGCCCTGACAAACACACACGGCCTTCAGCTGACAGCAGCACATGACTCGCCTTCACACCTCTGCAGGACAGATGAGATGAGAAGACAGAAGACGGTGCCAGATTAAATGGACAGTTCACTCAAAAATGGTGGATTGTTCTATTATGAGTCGATCCAAACCCATAAGACTTTTGTTCATCTTTGGAACTCAAATGAAGATATTTTTAATGAAATCTGAGAGATTTCCGTCCCTTCATTGAAAGTCTAGTCACCCAAAACTCGTAAAATAAATCCATATTTATTGAGCGGTTTAATACAAATCTTCTTAAGAGACACAATCGCTTTATATGATAAACAGATTAAATTTAGGCTTTTATTCACATATAAACATTGATCAGCAAACATAAACAGAAAACACAAGAATGAACCTCATTGGTTCTCACGCATCAAGCAAGCATGCTTGAGCTTACGTTTACCATATTTGAATTCTGATCAATGTTTATGTGAATAAAAGCCTAAATTAATCATATAAAATGATCGTATCTCTTCAGAAGACTTGTGCTGCATCCCAATTCCAATACTATCCATCCTAAAAAGTATTAGAAATTAGAATTAGCGTGTTTAAATCATAGTATGTTGAAATGAGTATTCCATTGATACCCGGATGGTCTATTTCCGGTTAGAATCCGAAGTGCAGATCTGTGCACACACTAATGGCTAATATTGCCACAACCCATTGCGTGTTGAATGAGGATTCGATTAGAACTACAAACACAAATAAGTGTTTAAAAAAACTACAAACATGGCGGATGTGCGAGGCTGATAGTTAAGTAGAGAGGTTTAGATAAAGGTGTTTGAGTGATTAATAATAAGTATCTAATCTAACGAAAAGATATTTATTCAATGTTATCTACATTATATTTCATCTGCAACAGCATTGTGAAGTTTTATAAAGATACGTTTGGTCATTAACTTTTAAATGCATCATTATGCAAACACATGAGGAGAGTCTCTGCATGAAAGACCCACGACTGGCAGATCAACGTGCTACTGCTTTTCTCTCTGATTCGGTAGGAAATTAAATTGAATATGGAGGATTTTAACTATGACAAGATGATTGACAGGGCAGTTTAAACAGTGACAGGACGCACATAACTAAGCGACAGAGCGGTCCGTTAAACACGCAATTGTGATGAAGTAGTTTGTCCCAAATCTTGCCTACTCTTCCACTACACACTCAAAAGTATGCACTTTTTCTTCACAAAAACAGTACATACTTTTAGGGCATAGTATAAGTAGGCGAATTGGGATACAGCATTTCACAATCTCTTTATGAATGTTTTGAAGCATCAGCGTTTTGGGTGAATAGACTTTCAATGGAGGGACAGAAATTTGTGTTCCGAAGATGAATGTAAGTCTGATGGGTTTGGCATGACACGAAGGTGAGTAAATTACAGAATTTTCATTTTTGGGTGAACTAACCCCGTAATTCAAGCCTCTGTGAAACCGAGCCATCATGCACTCACCTGTGCACGTAGCCCATGTGATGCAGGTACTCGAGCGCTCGGAGCACTCCATACAGCAGGTACGCGATCAGAGACTCGCTCATTCCATCCGGAAAATACGACCTGAGCAGAGAGTCTGCAGAACCTGAATGAAACACGTGCAGAGAAATTTCATGAGAGAAGAATGTGAAGAGGAAAAGAAGGTAAGAGACAGAAGTGTGGACTCTTACCGTAACTCATGAGAGGAGACAGAACCCAGAGCTGACAGCAGGAGCTGAACACCAGTCTGGACGTGAGCAGGTTTGGGTGACGGAACCGTCTGGACAGCAGAACCTCATTCTGCAATTAATACGCACAAACTATGAATGCACAAGCACAATGGGCTTGTCTGAGAAAGATTTGTGTGTATGTGTCTAAAAATCTGAAGATGCCCTCACAATTACAGTCAATCCTCTTCAACCAATGCGAGGACAATCATCATAACAGGGCCAAAAAAATCTCTCTCTCTCATGTTGTTGCAAACCCCAATGTTTCTCAAACAAATCATGGTATGGCTTCAAAAACCTTAAAAAATAATACACAAGCCTTATGGACTACTTGTTATAATGTTTTTGTCATTTTTGGAGCTTTAACAGTTATTTCATACACCAACAGTCACTATGAAAATAGCCTCATGTCACAAAAATGATCATCAAATCACTTAGTCATTACATTAATTAAATTAAAAATTAATTTTTACTCATTTTACTAAGAGTGTAAGCCAGTACAATATATGTATTTTCATTAATGTAATCTCATTGATTTTTACTACAACAATGTTCATGCTAAAATAATATTAATATAAATAAATAGTATATGTATATATATATTATTTTCTAATAATGATGTTATACATATACATTATATATATATATATAAAACATATTTAGTGTGTATATATATATATATATATATATAAAAATAACATTATTATAAAATAATACTCATATATATATATATATATATATATACACTCACCTAAAGGATTATTAGGAACACCTGTTCAATTTCTCATTAATGCAATTATCTAATCAACCAATCACATGGCAGTTGCTTCAATGCATTTAGGGGTGTGGTCCTGGTCAAGACAATCTCCTGAACTCCAAACTGAATGTCAGAATGGGAAAGAAAGGTGATTTAAGCAATTTTGAGCGTGGCATGGTTGTTGGTGCCAGACGGGCCGGTCTGAGTATTTCACAATCTGCTCAGTTACTGGGATTTTCACGCACAACCATTTCTAGAGTTTACAAAGAATGGTGTGAAAAGGGAAAAACATCCAGTATGCGGCAGTCCTGTGGGCGAAAATGCCTTGTTGATGCTAGAGGTCAGAGGAGAATGGGCCGACTGATTCAAGCTGATAGAAGAGCAACTTTGACTGAAATAACCACTCGTTACAACCGAGGTATGCAGCAAAGCATTTGTGAAGCCACAACACGCACAACCTTGAGGCGGATGGGCTACAACAGCAGAAGACCCCACCGGGTACCACTCATCTCCACTACAAATAGGAAAAAGAGGCTACAATTTGCACGAGCTCACCAAAATTGGACAGTTGAAGACTGGAAAAATGTTGCCTGGTCTGATGAGTCTCGATTTCTGTTGAGACATTCAGATGGTAGAGTCAGAATTTGGCGTAAACAGAATGAGAACATGGATCCATCATGCCTTGTTACCACTGTGCAGGCTGGTGGTGGTGGTGTAATGGTGTGGGGGATGTTTTCTTGGCACACTTTAGGCCCCTTAGTGCCAATTGGGCATCGTTTAAATGCCACGGCCTACCTGAGCATTGTTTCTGACCATGTCCATCCCTTTATGACCACCATGTACCCATCCTCTGATGGCTACTTCCAGCAGGATAATGCACCATGTCACAAAGCTCGAATCATTTCAAATTGGTTTCTTGAACATGACAATGAGTTCACTGTACTAAAATGGCCCCCACAGTCACCAGATCTCAACCCAATAGAGCATCTTTGGGATGTGGTGGAACGGGAGCTTCGTGCCCTGGATGTGCATCCCACAAATCTCCATCAACTGCAAGATGCTATCCTATCAATATGGGCCAACATTTCTAAAGAATGCTTTCAGCACCTTGTTGAATCAATGCCACGTAGAATTAAGGCAGTTCTGAAGGCGAAAGGGGGTCAAACACAGTATTAGTATGGTGTTCCTAATAATCCTTTAGGTGAGTGTACACTGTTAATATTAACAATTCAAAATTAAAAGCTCCCTTCATAAACAAAAAATGAAATCAATAGAAATGGCAATACCATAAAAGTCTGAAAATTAGACTTTTTTTTCTAAAGTTTCAATAGACAATTTGATTAAAAAATATTTTTTTTGACTACTTTTTCATATGTCAGGCTTTAAATCTAATAAAGCTTCATTTTCAGATAGTAGAAATCAATGGGTTGTTCTCACAAGTGTATTACACACCATCAGCTGCAGCAGCTCATCTTCTGTACACTCGTCCAGGTTTGTGTTTTTTACTGCCACCAGCCGGCCAGACGGTGTGTGACGTGCCATGCTCACCTGACTGAGGTTATTAAAGCTCTGGCCTGCATGTACATACAAAAATACCCACACACATAAGCATTAAGAACAGAGTAAGACATAAGGTAATACTCATCTTAGTTACATGATATAAACAAGATTCCAGGGAATAACTAACACATCATACTATAAAGTAAGACATGGTCCCTACCCAGTTGTGACAGCAGCTGATAGTGGGTGGGGTCAGTGGAAAGATCTGTGATGTCATCTTCATCCGTCAACACAGAACACGGAGAGACGTCACTGCTCTGTCACACACATAAACAGCAGACAAACACGCCCTCCACATATGAACAAACACATCACACATTCACACAGAACTGCTGTACATGGGTAAAACTGATGAAATCCTCCACACAATGGTGGTCGTGGTTGTTAGGTGTTCACTAGGGTATTCTGGTGAAGACTTCCAATGTTAATAGAATATAAGAAGACACTTTCTGTCCTGTGAATGACACTAATGTGATGCTGGCGGGCCAAGCAGATGTTCCAGTGATTGGAACATAGAATAATGTTCACAGGTCTCAGAGTTTTATCCTGAATGATAGTATAATGACTGAGAAACAGGGTTATTATCATTAAGCTATTAAAAACACGTAAAGCTGAAATAAAAATCTAAATATTAGATGAAAAACTGAGTAACTGAAAATTAATTAACTGGAGATAAATAAAAACCAAGATAACACTTTATTTTACAATGTCCTTGTTACATATGTTACATGCAGTTACTGTAGTATTAACTATAAATGATGCATAATTACATGCAACAAACCATAAACCAAACCCCAATCCTAACCATAACCCTATAGTATGCAGGTAATTATTATTACACAGTACTTAAATGCATAATTACACTGTAACAAGGACACCTTAAAATAAAGTGTAACCAAAACTAAAAATGAACTAAAATTAAAACTGCAATAAAGATAAATTAAACCCAAATAGTAATATTTAAAAAAATAAAATAAAAATAAAAAACTACCAGTAATAATACAATTACAAAAGCACATAAAACTACTAAAAATAATCTAAAATTAAAGATATAAATAAAAGCTAATTCAAATTAATATTAATAAAAACTATAATAGTATATAAATAAAACTAAAATAACAGTGCTGAGAAACACTGATCTTTATAATCAGACCATGCCTAGTCTAGATGAAGGTTAGTGAGTTGTAGAATATTTGAAGGTACTAGTGAAGTAAGAGACTAACATAAATAGCATTTTAAAAATGCCATATACAGACAAACCAAAAATTATTCAGACACCAGATATCATTTTGTACTAGTGGGTGCAGGACACTATAGTTAATTTATGTAAGTGAGGATAGCAAAATAAAGTAAACTGTGACAAAATTTAAAAAAATATAAAATATAAAAATTTGGGACCAAAATTATTTGACCTGACCATGTTTTGCTTGTGTTTTTTCTTTAATTGCTAATGCGACCTTTTACACCACAGACTGAACAAAATGAACCATTGCTTGGTCATTGGTTGACCTAAATTGGTATTATCTGATTGTGTACTTAAATTTAACAGCTGTCAGCTGATTGGTTGATTGTAATCCATTACATACCTTTCTATCAAAGTTATCCGACATTATCAAGATGAATTTGTTCTGACACAGTTTAACTCTGAGTTTTTGTCATATGTTATTACCATTTTCTAAACTAGAGCGAATAAACTGTGATAATGTGAGAAATGTTGAAGGTGTCTGAATAAATTTTGGTTTGCCTGTACATTTATCAAGTTCGTTCATTTCCTGGAAATCAAATAAACATGACCTTGGTGTTGCTTGTGCCATTGAGCTACAGTAGTAGTGTTTTGTAATTAGAAATAAAAAAAGATTAAACTCAATGATTAATTACATAATTCATAATGCTTTATGGGAGTTCGTTCAATTCCTCATTAGTACAAGTCTTGAACATTTCTTTTTTTTTGTTGCAATTAAGCCAGTTTTGTTATTATTCAGGTAGCTTCTATAAATGTCTCAACACTTTAACATTTTATACTTTAGCTAACTTCATAAGCTCATAACTTTTTTATTGAATAATTTTCTGAAATGCCTCTGGAGACCATGAATGGGAAAGTGACCCAGCAGGCTGCAGTAAAAGACCAAATATTTCTGTCACAGGAGGGGAAATCACAGACGCCTTCAGACAAAGACATGGGACAATAGCACAAGTGAGCTTTCATCCAGATCGATGGAACAGAAAAACTACTTTGTGAAGCCCAACACAATGGATCCACTCAAAGTCTCAGAACACACTTGAGCACAACAGCAATCTGAACCTCACTGGAGCTTGTGCTGAATATGCAATGACATTTCAATTGGCATGACTGCACTGATGTGTCCATCGATCCTACAGGAACTTTCACACTGACAAATATTTGCAGTGACAAAGTGACTGGAAGTCATTCATTTTAAATCATTTTAAATCGACATGGGCAACAGAGCCTGTTGGCAATGCGACAAAGTTAAGCGGAGTTCAAAATTTCATAATTTTAATAATTATATTTCACATATAAAAATTATATTTCAAATATAAAATATAACTTCACCTAATATCCTGTTTTTACTATATTTTACATAATTACATCCTTGGTGAGCATAAATATTATGTGTATGTATTTATATATATATATATATATATATATCTGATTCTGGATAAATTAAAAATCAGAATTTTTTTGGTTTATAGAAGACATATTATATATATATACACATATATATATATATTAGATAGATAAATTGTATTGCTTGTAGTTTAAATATATAAAAATCAGAAATATATGTTTTGTCACAAAACCTGTGTGACTACCACATTTCTTAAAATTGCAAACTCCGTAAATTCCTCTTCCTGTTATTCCCAAATTTCAACACCCTGTGGTTTGTGGCCCATTCAATTCCAATTCTAACTCACACCACATTGAGCCAATCCCTAAATTCAGAATTTGTACTCAGTCCTGCTAGCAACCATCAGTGTAATTTAATCACTGTCAGTGTGAATTCCCCTTGAATGGCTTGTCTAAAGAGGAAGAGTCAATGCCTGATGCCTGAAGCCATGATCTATTATTAGACTCTACTGACCGAGCACTGATGGCTGATGTCTTCATACTGCTCCTCTATGCTGATGGACTGGACTTGTGAGTGGGAGGAGATACAGGTACAGTCCTGAGGGGAAGAGGGGAGGAAAGATGAGACACACCCCCCACCCCACAAATGAATATGGAGGTGAATATGAACATCCAAAGTATGAATATGCATGGCAGGGTGGGCTGAAGGGCAAAGGAAGACACAGCAAAAGAAAGAGATGATTATGGAAATCAAACTTGCCATGTTTGATTAAGCTTTGGTTGCAGGAATGTTCCAATGCAAAAAGTCAACATAAAACACATTTTACTTCCATAATGTGCCGCATTACTGAGTAAAACAGGATCCATTGTAAGTGCATTAATGTAAACACGATTTGTGTTTGTTTTTACATACTGAATGACGAGTCATGATTATAGAACCTGCATTGAATCCGGAACAATTGATTATTATGAATAATGGTGGAAGAACACAGAAATTTCCCAGAATGTTCTTCAAAATAGAATTTGTTCCAAAATGTTCTTTTATAAAATTAGTTAAAAACAACGCAATGGACATTTATGTATTTGTATTGCTGCAAAATTAACATCTGTTTTATAGCTTCACAGTATTTATTTATTTATTACTGAGTAAAACAGGATCCATTGTAAGTGTATTACTGCAAACACAATTTTTGTGTGTTTTTACAAACTAAGAAACAAGTCATGCGTTTAGACCTTATTCACAGCAGCGCTAGGGTTGGGAATCGAAAATCGATTCCAAATTCTGGAATCAGATATTTAAGGTCAGGAATCGGATACTTTGATTACACTTATCGAATCCTGTGTGCGCATTTTAATGTGGTTTTCAACCATTCAAGCGCAAGAAGACGTGAAAGAAAACTCAAATCGGACTACATCCAGAGCGCATGCACAGAAAGCCGCCTCTCATATAGTGCACGAATACTAAATTGATTCCTCTTTCTTGCGCTTGAACAGATAAATACACACAACATTATGTCAAAATATCCTCTGAAACACAGTCGGTTATGTCTTCAGTGAACGTAAACAGTTGAGAAAGAAAAGGCATGTGTAAAAGTATATTGGATCTGTGCATTCGGCATTACTGACTGTATACTTGTCTTTAATAATGTTTGAAATTAATATTAGTTAGTCAAGTTTATTAATTAGTTGTTCTTTAGGCTGCTGATTTTTGTTAATGGTATTTAGCTGCAACAGAATGTTTGTGTGTATATGTACCATATTGGAATCGAAACTGAGAATCGATAAGAATTGGAATCGAGAAGCAAAATCGGAATTGGAATCGAAATCGCTACAACTTAAATGATACCCAACCCTAAGCAGCGCCATCTTTGATTTTTGACGGAAATTAAAGTGAGGCTGTGAGGGATAGACATACATATCTTCAGAGGGTTGTACTGTTATTTAAAGCTGCAGTAAGTAAAGTCCGTAAGTTTTGACTCTTTGTCGCCATCTCTGTTTGAAACCTGCAATTGCAGTTATTTGCGGAATTATCGTCTTTACGTGGGTTGTGCATCGTCATGGCTCCACAGCGCGGATGAATCTAATGTTTTGAGGAGTATGTGCGGCTGTCAGTCACCGCACCGGTGTGGATACTGTACTTCGGAATCACAGATTCTACGTCTTGGAGTATGACCAAAATAAGAATTTTCCCCGCAAAAATGTAATCTGAACAAGTAAGTAACATGTCTGCCACTTTTGTTCTGACCAACTGAGAAAAAAAGCATTAATAAATCGCGCGACCAACGGTGATTAAATCTAATGATCGATTAGCTCATATCACATCAAACTGTGCAAATTATTATTATTGTTATACTTTGTTCTCAAATTGTTAATGTTAACAACATCAACATTGTGTGACTATGTGTATTTAGTGTGTATTAGCGTTACCTGTAGATTTTAACTTCTGTACAGTCTAATCTTTTGCTTTTGACTACGGGTGAATCTCCAGTTGTCACTGATGATTGTCGTTTGGACCTTTCTAGATTACAATCCGCCATCAAAATGATAAATTTAATTATTCCAGCTGCTGTGAGAAAAGGCTATAAATGATCCGCCACCTGCAGCATCCTCACATGTGATACTACTACTAGCCGGACTCCTGCTTTATGTATACAGACGTGACGTAATGACGCAAAGACATGCTTGAATTTCCCGCGGAAATCCACCAGTACCGCTCAAATTATAACACATTATTACAAGCTTACCGTTGTGAATCGAGCTAAGGTAAG
This sequence comes from Coreius guichenoti, assembly GCA_039654105.1. NCBI lineage: Eukaryota > Metazoa > Chordata > Actinopteri > Cypriniformes > Gobionidae > Coreius > Coreius guichenoti. The sequence goes on along the minus strand of CM077180.1, from coordinate 6,674,100 downwards.
GAGATAGTTTTGAACACTGGCTGGTTATGTACTTGCTCAAGAATTGATTTTGGATCATTTTTAACCAAAAAAAGTTACGGACTGCAGCTTTAATGTGTTTTTGGATTGTTTTGCTGATGAAAGTTTCAATAGACAAAAACCTCCAGACAACATAAGCTGTGGAAAAGTATAAGTGAACTAGGAGCTTTATACAGCAGATGCCATTGAAAACATGGTAAGTCTATCCCTCACAGCCTCACTTTCATACCTGTCATGGCTGCTCTGAATAAGGTCTATTGAACCTTTATTGAATCCGGAACATTTCTTCATGAGTGAGACATTGACACAATCCTCTTGGATTCAGGGGTGAGGTGGAGGATTGGTGGATATTAATGAGGGCGTTTATTATTAAATATGCTGATATCTAGGGACTAGAGAAGAATCAGGCCATGGATTTT